>JBBPMJ010000073.1:0-92524 GCA_038090255.1 Austroboletus niveus
TTACTAGAAGGCTGAAGGACAGAATGACAGCCGTCATGTCATATACCTTGCGTGGCACTGACAGTCCATGTGCAACATCACGGTCGACGCCCTAAAAACTAATGGCACTATGTATTGGTCCTGTCTCCGCGTTGCGAGCACACAAGTCCCAAGGGTGAAGCTTGCCAGCGCCTGTTCCACGATGCAATGCCTAGTCAGACTGAGTCGGGGACTCGGAGGACGTTGATGAGGAGTATGAAAGGCAAAACAGCACACTCATACGTGAATCGTAGTAGCGATTCGGCGAATAACAGTAGGAGTTCCAAGGAGATGGACATCGAGCTTGCAGTGTTGCGACTCGGAGCGGCCCGAGATGACACGCCCCTCTGTGACCCGAGTCCAGTGTCTCACTGACTTACCCGACGGTTTAGCTGGCATATGTGCAGCTCGTACCTGTTGGCATGCAACTAGAATAAAACACTGACGTGGCTTCCCCTTTCGCAAACGTTCTATTTTCTTTCTTACAGTTACTGACTCCGAGGAACGGCTTTACGGTCATGCTCGAATCGTGGCAAGACCACTTTCACGACGTAGGCCCTACGATTAACGGTATGATGTGGGGAGAGAAAGGGGCCTGCTAAGGTATAGATTCAGTGTGGCTGCGGCTGCAAAATCATGAAGCTCGCTTGCAGAACGATAAGTTAAACTGAGCTCCGGGTCCACGAGGACCTTCGGTTATGTCTCCGATCAAACATTTTGCCGTATGTAGTAACTCAGCACTCTGAGCATCCTAATAAATCAAGCTTCTTTCATTTCTCCCAGCAACATCGAGAACTGGCCAAGGCTTACCGAGTCTGAGTCATGGAGTCAAACGTCAAATACAGGTATATCGTCATTTGCGCATGTGCTTCGTTCATCGAAATACGGAGACATAAGTATTATACAGAAGGTTTCTAAATCACGATGGCCTGGCACGTGCGTCTCAGCATCACGGTTGACTTGGCCCAGCCACAGGCTCGGTCTCATCTACTGGGCTCCATTCTTCGTCGGCAAATTCAATCACCGTCCCGGTCCGACGCCCAGACGACAAACCAAAGGCGCTGTCAATCCCTTCTCTGCGTCTTCTTTCGGTGTCTCGAGCGTACAAGTCCCGCATGCTTAGGATGAAACGAGGCGTCAGCGTGAAGATGGGTACGAGCTGCACGATGCGCAGCACGAACATCAGCCAGCCTGCTGACGGGATCTTGCCTATGGCGCTCAACATATTGATGAGCTGATAAATGAACATGCTGCGACGGATCAATCAGCTCATGTTTCCAGGATAAAAGGGGGAAGAATGGAGCATGGACGTACGCAAGGAAGTACACAATGCCGTGCTGTGAGAGTAACTTGATATACCGATTGATTTGCCATTGCTTCCTCAGGCGATACATTTGTAGGACCTCTTTTGCGGGTTTAATTACCGCGAGTACACACATTGTCGCACCATGCGTGACTTGGAGAGCGGTAGAAACTTCTACCCAGACGGGCGAAGTATCTCCTACCGTACAGAATTTGTAATTCAATATTTGCTCAACGTATACTGTGGCATGTCGAGTGTAAGTTAGCGTGGAAAGTGGTGACACATAAATTACCAAGATACGCACCAGATGCGTTCCTCGGATCGTTATCGACGGCGGTTGCAATGACGAGGGAGATGATCTCCAAGAGAAACAAGACAAAAAGACTTATGAGGATGAGCTTCGATCGATCATTTAATGCCCAAACACGAAGCATCATCACGACTGAAGTGATCTTTATGACCTAATTTTTACAAAGGAAGTTACATGACTCACGATCGGCTGCACCGAGAAAAAGAATGAAAGCCGCTGTACTGACAAAATTGGCTATTTTACCTGAGAAGAATTTGTGGTTATATTAAACAGAAAATGCTTAAGAGCGTACTCACAGCTATTTGATATAAATCAGCTGTGTCGTGAAATAATCCAACTACAAAGGATAGACACGTACGTCTATCGATACATAATTCAGTACGCAGGCTCGTTAGGCACCAAAGACAAAAAATACCTCCGCAGGACCAGGCAGGAAGCTACTTCCGTCTTGCGTGAGTCACAGTTTTAGTAGTTTCTTATTTTGAGCGACTAACATAAAGACATACTGATGGTATTATACCTGACGAACCATTCGGAGTTAGCATGATCGAGCACAATCCGTAGATCGAAGCTCACATAATATTGTAAAGACCACAATAGCGAATCTATAGTAAGCTGAACGTAAGAGTTAGACATACTGCAGAGATCGTTACGCACGAGGACGAATAGTGTTGACACCCTTGTCCAGGGTTTCATCTGCGATTTGATCAGATACATCTCGGCTTGAGTGATATGTATTTGGGTACCCAGATATATTCTATCTATAATAATAATTATGGATAAGAGCGCCAACGATACGACGGGAGGTAAGTGACATTATACCTCTGCAGGGAACGTAAGGACTGCGATCGTGAGGTCAGCACACCGTATCGAACCAGATCTGTACAACTCACTATAATCATATCCTATGGCAACAACGATACCGACTGCAGTAAGATTGAATGTTAATGGTCTCGCATGTAAAGAATATACTGAAGATAAAAGATAAACATACGGGTCAAGTAATTACCCTGCACCAGACCAAGCAGCTGGTCTTGCAAACTAGAAGACATGGATTGAGCGATGTGTGAGAGGATGGTAGAAAGGGACGAGCCCAGGAATACGCGATGGCAATGATATTTCGTATTTCTATGATGGGAGGAGGACCCCGATTCGTAAATTGAGAAATTAAGCACATTGCTGCCGCTGTATGAGCGCTCGTTGCTGATGCACTGGTGTGCCATCTGTAAGGAACACGATTAGTCTCGCAAAAAGAACTAACGATGTCGGGAATACATACATGATGGCATTTCTAGGATGTGAGAAGGACCCCAAGCCTATGCATTTTAGAGGAAGTTCCACGAATCGCACCCAGTGACAAGATGAGCGCCGATGGCAAGTCGGGAGTTCTGCATGTCCGTTTGGCCCATGACTAAAAGACTTGCACTTTTCGAGCTCCGGCACACGGTTGAGGAAAATTTTCCGGCATTCTAGCAACACTCCGAACCAGTGTGCGATCACCGTCTCTACGCAGCGTGTTTGTAAGTTTCATTTTACTAAGCCTGGCTGTAATTATATGTACGTACCGTCGGTAAGTCCAGAGCATGTCGAGTCTGCCGACTCTTCTATAGAACCGATCCGGTGGGTTCATGCTACTGTTAAGAGTCTGTCTACAGCTTTGAAGTTGGTTTGGATGTGGTCTGGATCAGGCTCCTTGAAGTAAACGGTCATTACATCCCGGAAAAGAAACCGTCGGACTTGTTCCAACGGACCATAGTGCCACCCGCCGTGTAATTAAAGTTGACTCCTGTGTCTGATGAAGAATGAGTGTTGTGCGACGAGTGAGTCACAAAGAACTTCAAGAAGCCTACTTTGACCCCTGGTGTCAGGGACACGACAAGACTAACTTCGCAGAGACAGACTCGACGCAAAGAGAGGTCTGCGCAACGACATGGATTGAGCATAAACTATATACATGGAGAGTGAATACTTACCTGCGCAACGACAAGACGAGAATGGGGAAACGTCTCGCGCGTGCAGGCGTATATATACTACTATAAAGCAGTGTTCGGCAAGTGCCGAATCACCGAAAGGTCGAGAATATAGAAAAATCGTAACACCTGGCACCGTGTCGAGGCAATCTCGTGATTCTTGTCGCGCGAGGCTCAGCACTGATATTCCGACCCCAGATCGAGCTTGTCGGGGCTGAGTAAAACCTCCTCGAAGCTTGACACGAGGCTGTCCCAGTCAACGTACTCTCTTCCATGGCTATTGGACAATAGGCTTGATTCTCTTGTACCACTGCCCGTGCTCGAGGCCAAAGTTCGTGCGACTCTTTCGAGCTCGTCGCATATATCTTCAATGTCACATGCAACGCCTATCTTGTACGCTCTCCCATGAGTACTGTTGACCAGAACAAGGAGCGTATGGTATCTTCGATCGTGATGCCAAGATGGTTTGTTTCGACATCCAGGACTTCCGGTTACAATAGGGCGTGTTATGCTCGATTGCTTGACAGCGTTGCCACGCTTGGCGCTTATCCGGAGCACATGCACAAGCATGAAGGCGGGCGTTCCTTGCTGAATCGCTGCGTCGTCCGTCCAGCGGGGCATGAGCAACATCATACACAACAGGAATTGGTACTGCGATCTATATTTTCGTACAACCTACTATGCGCACGTCCGTGATAGGCTTGTTTTCCCTATTCGTCTTACTGTGTTAACGTACGTCCCACGTTCGTCGACTTGCTCGCCGAGGGTCAATGAGAAATGAAAAGTCTTGCACATCGTAGAGCAATCAATGGTATACGCATTCACTGGTAACTTATGGGTAAGAAAGACGAGCAAACGTGTTGGAGTAAAAAAACAGATGCAGGAGTAGAAGAGACTCGGACTACAGCGACCAATGAACAAAGTCATCGCTTCGTCAAAGGGCTATGCGAGAAATCCAGGATTATGATCGGAGGTACTTGATGATTCTCTCAATGCGACCGAGACGCTTTGGAGTATCGATACCTATCGAGAGCCCGCACTGACGAGAGAATTCTGTACATAGTTCATGGTTTGATATAAATAGTTTTGACATGAACAATATCACTCGCCTTGAAACCATTTATTGACTTCTTCCATCGTCTCTGATTGCTTCTCCAGTTCTTTGGATGCGATTCAGAACAAGTTAACTGCTTCCTCCCAGCGCTGGTTAGCATGCAGCGCTTCACACTTCTGCTGGTAAAGTGTGAACCTTAGTTCATCTACATCGCTTGTCCAGCCGAAGAAAGAAAGGAACTTGCATTTCACCACCAGGTCACAGAACTTTGAGTGCCACGTCGTACTCGCCCTTGCGCATGTGCGATTTTCCAACAATGGTATACATATGTGCCTGTAAAATATCGTTAAATCATTTCCAAGAGACAATTATGATGCAGTACCTGAGTGAAATCACACAACAGCACAGCTGGGCAGAGCGTAATTAGATCCATGACACGGGCCATGCATTTTTGGCAGTTTCCTGATGTAAATATGACAATTGCCTATCAGAGAGTCACGGACAGATAGGCCACAGTAAGTCGGAAACAAACCTTGACTAGAGACATGAAGGACATATCTATATCAAACATGTTGCAATGACAAAAGAGCAAATTGAACTCTTCTTTGGCACACTCTGCATCTCCTTTGCCGAATAATACGATGCTATATGCGACATAAGCCGGTATGGTGGGCTTGAGACCGATCAACTATATACATGATTAATTTGAATAAGCGGACTAGAATCAGAAAGAACGACCACCATTTGAGCGTCTTGGATGGCTGGGTCCCACTGGAGAAGATGTGCTCCGAGGAGGGCACGGCTAGCATACAAGTGCTGTCTTTCGATGGATTGTTTGATTTCTTGCGACAGCAGTTGGATCGCCTCGAGTACAATGAGAGCCGGCCCGACCATGTCGAAGAGGTTTCCGTTTTGGGTGTTGTTTCTGTCCCACGTTACGGTGGCGATGCGAAGACCATCCGGAGAGAATTTGACTCCGACCACCCAGTGGCCATGTTTCCATTTGAATATTTTCTGGCCAGTAAGGAGCGACCAGATGCGGGTGGATCCGCTGGCGATGTTTGTCCCGTCTGGAGAGATGTCCACTGCATACACCCAGTCGCTGTGTGCTTCGAACTCGTTCACCTTCGTGCAGCTGTTTGCCCGCCACACCTTGACTGATCTGCTCCGAGTCGCCCCACGAGCCACCGTCCACCTTGCGAGACCACGATGCCGTCAATCCCACTTCCCACATCTATTGGCTCTCCCACTTCCTTTCCCTCTTCCACACTCCAATATCGAATCTTGCCATCCGCACCACTGCTCACAAAATGCTTCCCTTCGACGAGGAAATCAAGCGAAAATGGGGGCGTTGGAGTGTCGATTTCGACAAGTTTCACCTCTTTTCGGTAAGTCGCACTAGTTTCATTCATATCTGGGTCCTTGTCAGCTTTTCTTCGTCCTCTTCGCTCAGGTACTCACCGTTACCCTCATTTTTCGTCAACTGCGGGTGAGACATTCTTGGATATGTGGTGGTATAATGGAGAGAAGGGCACGCAGGCGTTTACTTGAGGTACGCCGTAGCCTCGCGGTATACTTGTGTTTCTCATCAATGCATGCACTGGTTTGTGTTCATCTCCGCTTCTCCTTCACCCAATCCCTTGACATCATGGGCATCCCAAATCATGGACGCCGTGGATTGCACAGGTGCGGAGAACACATGCACGCAAAATAAAACAGGGGTCTAGATTTGACTGCACTAAGGCGGTGCAAATTCACTCCTATAATAGAAATCCACGTCGAATCACGTGTGTAAACACCAAAAGGAAAGGGTAGAATCATTCCGAGGAGAGGTCAGAAAGGTGTAACCATAACGATATACACATGGCCAGGTAGATCGTTTGTCGAAAAAATATCACATTACGACGATCGAACTAATCTAATTTCAGTGCCTGTCATGTCATGTTCTGACTCTCGAATGCCCTGTGCAGCGTCAACATATCCATTGATGTAACCCCTGAGTGGAATAGTCTAGAGATACAGGTCCGTGTTTGCGTATTGCCCTTACAACTTTCGCTTTTCCAGTTTAAGCACGCTAAGAAGAACTGGCATCATCACGCGAATCCATTGCCCCGACGACAACGTGGCGCACTGTTGCACTACCCTCGTCTTGAAGATGGCAGGTGGAATTCTGTTTCTGTGCACTTTCGCGGCTACGGTCGCATCGTTGCCAATTCATTAGAGATGGAGTGCCACCCTTGACGTTCAACGTCCAACGTGATGATAGTACGGGAATGGACGATGTAAACTAGGATACGCTTTCTCAAGTATCACAATTACCACCCATGCTCACGCTGATTTGTGCCGTGTGTATTTATAATTTTGGCAATGCTATGAACAGACTTTGCAAGTTACAACTCGATGGTACGAGATTGCAAATCTCAGTACTCAAACACTCGCGACCGCGACTGGCACTCCTCAACACGAAATCGACGTCCCGCCCCTCTAGGAGGTAAACGTTGATTGGAAACTGCCATATTCAAACGGGAGCACCAACAGTCCGTCCTGTGCTCGTGTCAATAGATCACGCTCTCGGACAGGAAAGAACGCAACGTACCTGGATCGAATAGTCAGATAGATCAAATTAAGATAGCCACCAAAACAGGTCGACATACGAATGGTTTAACAATGTAAAAACAATAGGTTCGGTGATTTCAGACATGATTTTTTGATGGAGATCCGTAGTCGGAAGAAGTGGGTATTCCGAGGAGAGAGCCCCGGTACGTTATGCCACTTGTTTGCGCCGCGAAAGCCCCCACGAAAAGTAGCATTTGGATCTGAAAAGAGTCATTGCCGAGTGAACAGGAGGCGATCGAGAATATGGTAGAACGTACAATGTCAGCCTTTTTAGAGGCGAGTCCACGCAGCACGTGCGTTCAGTATTTCGTAACAGTTAGTGAACCCAATTGGGAGCCTCCAAGACAAACAACATGCGGTCACCTTGAGAAGGATATCGCCGTCATTCTAGGCTCGCCGTCACTGCCACTCGCTGACATGCTCATATCCTCAGAGAAGATTAAAAGGCAAAGCGATGCACACATAGTCAATGTTATACACATGCACGAACGAGTACGAGTATAAACGTGATGAAGCGTCCAACAGGGCAGTTGAACTTTCGGTCATTTGTGTATCCTGTCGCAAATTCTGAGAATCAGTCCAATGAATGAAATTAGACCTGATTCACAGAAGAAATTTGAATATACCTCGAGGCCTTCTGAATGCTTCCTCAGGCAGCCTATGATGGAATCAGTAAATCAACGCACAGGGAAAAATCCAGACATAAGTTACCACTACTTCGCGCTTACGCAGTCATGCCACTTCCCCCGGGCCCAATAATTTACTTCTGCGGGCTTCTTCTACGAAAACAAAAACGAACGAATCACAGTTAGTAGTATGGCCGGCACTTTAAGGAAGTCAGAATGAGGACACACATGATGAGGTACGGCTACCACGACTGCAAGAACAGCAAGAATGGATAGGAGATGAGAAAACTGCATGGTTGGCTTTGAAGAGACTAGACGAGTAGAACTTTGATTGTGTTCTGTGAAAGTATATGCCATACAACGCACCTTTTTATACCATGGTGTTATCGCTCATGTTCACGATTTTCACGGGCTTGTCAAGATCACAACTCACATACAAGCGTGAAACGTAGCGATTCAAATAATTCAATAGCAATGGATGCTTTCAGACGCTTTCCTGTAAGAGTTCAAGTTGTCAAGTCTGACATGTGACGCCACTGACGCGCCGAGATTGCCGAGAGGTTAGAACTAAGCACCCTCGTCATCATAGCTCCAAGTTTCGAATAGAGTTATCTGGCAGTTGACATCTTTAAGTTCAAGTTCGAGTCATTCCGACCAGTGAGTGACTGTAATGGACTCATCAAGTTTGGACGTTTGAACGCTCACCGTCGCCAAGCTCTGAGCTGGCAGAGTTTCAGTTTTCTACCCCTGGACATGTGCCAGGATACACACCCTTTGGTGAGTCGTGTCCGACCTAAGGTGTTACCCGACGGTTCTTCCGTAAACTCGGAGTCGACGTATCCGCAGCTCCTTGTCAATACTGCTAGTCAGTTTTCTTGCACAGATTACGGAACATGTTTAGAAAACCATCCAAGTCCAATATCATTCGCTTTTCCACATCCCTCGTCGTCGGTCATTACCAGCCAGTACATATGATGTATATCGCGCAGACAAGGAATGGAGACGCCAATACGTTATCTAGCCAAAGAAATATGTACCACATTGCAAAATCAGGAAATAACATCGAGGTACTCACCAAGTCTTTCGCTGCACAACTCTTCCATGTGTTGTCCTTCTTAGCCGATAGCAGGAAAAGCTCTTTCATGCTCGATGTCAAGATCATTTTCTCGTGGCCTCTTACGTGGCTCTACGCTGAGAAGCGATACTATGCGGGGACGCCGGATATCGTCATCCTACGATTTCTCTTGAGCTCGACGGGAAGAACAGTCGTCAAGGTTACGTAGTCGAGTGTCGAAGCTGAGCCCATCGTCGGATTATGTAATAAGCCAAAATTTGCGGAATTTCAAGCCATTCCTCCTGGCTCGGCGAGGATGTATTACAACAGTACTGGAATCATCATTTCCGTCTCTGTGATGCATGCAGTGGCCGTCGGTACGTGCGATAATCCGGAGTGTCTTGTAAGTGTTGTTTGCTATCATATAGTTTCTTTCTCAGTCGACTCTTTCTAGTGAATATTGTCGAGACAGTCTGGAAATACTCTGTGTGACTCCAGTTCGTAGTGATCCTTTCACCAGCATCTCTCCTAGTGGCCTCTGACCGGCTCCGAGTCCTTTCTAGTTCATCCACCCGGAATTCGTTCAATCCGATCGTTTCATGGCTCTATAAAGGTTCAGTCCATCTCGTCTCCTAACTTTTAGAGAAAAGAATATGACTCGACGTGCCATCAAATGGTGCGTGATTTTCGCCGTTTGTTGCATCAAAAACAACGAATTGTCGTTCAAAAATACATACCCACCCGGATCTAAAGAGCGATCGAGAAATTCTGGGTAAGTGATGGGTCTCGGGCTTTCCTTCCCTCCCCCTCCTTGTGATCAGTTCCTCACGCTCCTGGAGACAGCGCATCTCATATTAAGTATCGCCAGTACCCAATCGAATATCTGCAGGGCATCGACTAAATGCAAAAGATAGTACCCAAGGAACATCGAGCGCCTACAGTGATACTCGCGAGCAAACACACCTGAGGGTGTTTGTACGCCCACATTGTCGTTTGGACGAGCCTAGCAAGCTCCGTGTCTATTGTTCTTTTCATCACACCGTCAACTGATCAACTCTGCTGCATTGAAGCGCCCACAACATGCCTCCTCGGGGCGTATGCATACATATTCTGGACGCGACATTGTTCTCTTTTGCGGTTCACCAAAAAGCGTCCAGCGTATGATGATGATATAAAACACCACATATCTTGTGCGCACGTTCCCAATCTCTTTTTCTTGGTCTTTTAACGACCTACGTATGATCAAGAAAAATGGGTGTATGGTTTTCTATCCATCTCCTCGGGTAGCAGGTGTGGAACTGACTTACACCAGATTTTCTGCTGTACATGGCCTGGTTGTAAAGAGGTGTTTTTCCTCCCGTCTCCGTTCAAGAAGCACATGATTATGCATAAATCGCCTGGCAAGCGCGTTATACTTTTCCGGTGATATGGCTAGTGTTAAATTCGACGACTTTGAACAGAATTTTAAAATGTGGCGTATGCGATTTCACCACGTTGTACTGTAGAAGTCTACATGTTCACATGCGCACACAGTGAGTCCACTTTTCCGCAACGTTTCTAGCACTCAGACCTGTTATCTCTTCAGCACAGGGGACAGGCCATACCAGTGCACGTATGAAGAGTGCGATTTCAAAACTAACGACCCTTCCATGTTGACGAAGCACAAAAAAATCGAGCATGGGTATATACCACGTCCGAAGCAGCGTCCTCAGCCCTGGAAGCGGAAATCCAGAAGGATCGAGCCCGCCGTCAAGGGTACGTCCGCAGCGGCGGGCGTGGGGCTTTCAAATCCCGAGTCAGTCGGGGCTGCTCACAGTGCAGCCGTTTCACCGGCGATCTCTATTCCGCAGACAGAGTCCCCGAGTGCGCCTGCCTCGTATTCTATCGACACGTCGCTCGCACCAGCCGCTCCGTATCAACAGTGGGTCGACTACAACGACGCGTCGATCGTCTATATATTCGACCCAGACGCGTTCGGTCAGCTGATGGCTCCTGCAAGCTGGACTTTGGGTGGAGACGATTGGACGAACGTCCCTGTCGATCCCTGTTTCGACGCTTCCCCTGTGGGAAGCGGAGCTTCTTACGGTGACAAGTTTTCGTGGGATGCCAACGAAGGAGGGCTATCATCCATGTGGACGACACCGTCGTGGCAGTCCGCTACGAGCTCGAGCGACTCCGAGTCGTCGTTTGGGATCGGGTATGCGTCCGACGGGATGGACGACCAAGGTCGGATGGACCGTGTGCCACCCGCACTGGCAGCTGGTCCGTCCAGCTGGGAGCGCGTGGCCGAGACTGTCGACCTGTACGGGCTACTTGAAGAAACACAAGACCAGGTGTCGTCGTTTACGCCATATGCAGAGATACGCTATGATTGGGCACCGGTCGTACAGGAAGAGGCTCAGACGAGGCCCTGAACGTGAGACCAGTATGAAAGCTTGCGATACTCGTGGATGATCATTACTGTAGTCGACGGAATAATGGTTAAGAGGTGTTGCATAATTCGTTTTCGTCACCCCGAAGAGGGAGTTCGGTGAAAACGCATGTGAGATTAGAGCGTAGCATATATAAAGATGTTTCTCGTATACATGATGATGAGTTGCGTGACGGTCATGATTTACATGATCAGAATGCATACAGAATTAGAAGTCGAGTGCAGGTGTGAGCAGGATATCAAAAAAAAAAAAAGGTTCGTGCAAGTGAGCGGAAAAATATAACGTCCGAGCATGATTAGCCTCAAAAATTCTGACCATCGAGAGTCTGCAGCGTAGCGTGGTCCCAGCCTTCGATACCGGCTTCCGCCATCCAATCAGGGCATAGACACCCTTCCCGGCCCGTCATCGCCAGACTTGTCGGAGCGGGAGGAGGGTACATGCGGATAGGTTCCGGGAGAGCCTTCATGCCGGTGATGTCAAACATGCTGTGACCGAATTCGTATCTTGTCAACCACTCGGGGTGCAACGACGGGTCGAAAAAGCCGTTCAACGACATCTCTTCCTCGGGAGGGGCAAAGAACGTCAAATCGTTGTGCCGGGAAGGTTGGGCTTCGAAAACGTCCAGCCCATATGCGTCCATCGACCGTCTGCGCTCGTCGCCGTCGCACGTGTTAGCCTTGTTGGGTATCCCGAACGGTACGTGACTTGACTCGGTCGCGAGATCCAGAGACAGCAAAGGGTACGGAGAATTCTCTTGCAGAGGTTTGGGAGGCGACGTGGTAAGAAACTTTTTTGCGTGCCGACGTCGGTTAGGTGGCGGTATGTACCCGTGTTCTTTTTTTCGATGCTTGGTCAACGCCGCAGGATCGTTCGTTCGGTAGTCGCATTGTCCTCCACGTTCCGCCGACTCGGATAAAATGACGACCACATGAGGACACTTGTGGGTCTTTTCTCCAGTGCTAGAGAGCAGAAAAGTGATCGCACCGGGAGGACGAATCTATCTGTCATGTAAGATCGTACGCACTGTATTGCCAAGTGGATCGCGAGATTTTTCTTTTGGAGTGTGATGAAATCACATTTTGTGCAGCGGAACACGCTGTCCGTGGATCGTAAGTGCGAGGCTAGTCGATTCGCCAGATGGACATACCTGTTAGGATTTTCGTGAGCGGCCAGATGTTTCTTCAGCTCATAAGCTCTGGTGAAGACCACGCCACAGTCAGAAAAGGAACAGGAATACGTCTATGATAGATCGGTTAGTTCCAAGCCTGACGAAAGAAAGGCCAGGAGCATACTTTGCTCATGATGACGGTAAGGAGGACGTGCGAGGAGGTAAAAAAGAGGTGTTGATGAGAGGGTTCAGCGCTGCTGGCCATGCTTATATCCCCGCAGCGCGGTTGTTCAAGGACAGAGTGTGGAGAGTGGACGATCGCGGTCCACGTCTTTGTCCAGTTTGAGAAATTCAAAGCGGGGACGGGCGTTGCGGTGGTGGCGACGTTCCAAGCGTCACAAAAGTCATCGCTGTGGACATTTATTTTGGACCGCTTCGGGGCTAGACAAAGCAAGCGTCCGAGTCTTGGCCTTCAAGTTCGAACTGATTTGTTGCCATCAGATTCTCAGCTACCAAGAGTACACTATATTCCAAGTTCTCAATCGACGTCAACATTCGAGAAATAAGTGCATACCTTTGCGTATCAACCGATTGTTTCTCTTGCATGAGGCCATGCCGACACGTCAATCGTATCGGTGGTCTTTCGTAACGGTCAAAGCGAAATAAAATTCCCACGATAACCGTTGTCTACGCCACAATTCGATCCCCCTGACTGACTCGCCACACTTGGACACCGTCCTCTCCACCCACCCCGACGACCTCGCCTACCCAGTCCACGCTCAATATCTTTTTATGCGCGCCCTCCCACGCTTTGATGCTCGTAACTGCACTTTTCAGGCTCCGGAGGTCCCACAGACGCGCGATCCCATCGTAGGCGCCCGTGAGGACCTGAGACGTGCTCGGCGTCGACGCGTCGTTGGCGTTGGCGGCCGGGTACACTAGACAGGACGGTGTGGCGGGGTGCATGAGCGTTCCGGCGGTACTTGCGAGCGAGGGTGAACGGAGGTCAAAAATGGAGACCGTACGGTCTGTAGAAGACGCGAGGACAGTCTGTCCATCAGGTGTAACCACTAAATCAAGCATCGGTCGTTCGGCGACAGCCTGAAGAACAAAGGATCAAGTCGATTGTATGTCTCTACGAGGAGCAAGAATAAAGACATACGATCGTGTCCGTGCATACACCCGACTCGACGTCCCACGTCCTCACTGTCGAGTCAAACCCACAACTATACGCCCGCGTGTTTGATCCGGGCGCAAAGCTGGCCTTGGAAACCCGGGCCGTGTGGGACTTGAGCACGGTGATTGGGGCCTTGCGTTTTCCGCGCCCCTGATCAGCACCAGCCTCACCAGCGATCTTGCGCCGCTTTTTTCGATCAGAATCGAACGTGGGCTCGACCTCGTCTAGGTCGGGGATGGCCGTGTCCCAGAGCCCGATGAGGTGGTCCCAGGATGCGGTGAGGAGATGGCTCCCGGTGTGATCAACAGTAACGGAGGCGAGTGCGGCAGTGTGAAGATGCAGTGACGCCAAGGTTTCAGAGGACGAGGATGCATCAGGAGCGAGAGAAATGCGCGTAAGGGAAGCCGTCAGGTCGTGCGAGGCGCTCGCGACGACCACCGAGTCGTCTGCTGACCCCAGAGTGGGGATGACACAAACGGACGTGACAGGCGCCCGATGCGCCGCAACGTCCCGGATCGGTCGTTGCGCATAGTCGAACACGCGGAGGTGTCCGTCGTACGAAGCACTCAACAAGTGTCTGCAGAAAAGAGAAAGCTGCGCCTGAGTACGATGGGGCTCCAACACGAGAAATAGCGCGCATCACTGTGATATACGACACGAGACGGATGAGACCCAGTCTTCGTGTGGAAGTGTCGTCATGCGCTGTGGGGGCAACACCGACTCAAAGTATTCGATCTCGAGTGTGTCTTCCTGCTCATGGCTCGTAAAACGACGCCGCGACATGTACGCAACACGCACCTCGTTGACGCCATTTTCAGCGCGACATTCTCCGAGAGTCGTTCGTAGGATGGTGCCGCGAATGAGAAAGTCAAACGGAATGGGCTTGGGGAGCGAAAGCGCTTTATTGATGAGCTGGGAGAGTTGGTACCGTTTCCAGTCGAGCGGGATCAGGAATTTTTGAGGGGGAAGGAGATATGGAGACTTTGTGTTGAACGCAACCATTGCTGACGGGGAGGCCATCGTGATGGTACACGACAAAATTTGGTCGACGTTGTGGCTGTGTCACGACTCGCAAGGTGCAAGCGGAGATATGGGCAGACTACTCGATGAGCCCATAACCCAGTAAACTATCCGAGCCTCGATGAAGCTCGTGTCAAGATATGCATCATGGCGAGAGGTATTTTCTATGTCGAACAAGATCCTAAGCTGGTGTGAAGTTGTGCCTCGGGTATGACTTCAATGTAAACCGCCCAGCTGATTGAAGTTGCTCCACCAAAGAGTCAACCTTTGGACTTTACAACAGGATGGTTCCTGGTTCATTTTCAGATCAGCAGGGCCATCGGTCGTGATTACTGTTAGCCAGAATTATAGTAAGAGACTGGATCGATTCGATTCCTCACGTCCCATTTTTTTCAGCCACGTTGATCGGTTTCCACAGCGATGAACTCGCGACGAAATGTGCAGGAATACACTCGAAGAGTCGAAATCGCGTTTCTCGTTCCTGGAAACCTGACCAATTTGGTTATTTTGAATACAGAGTCCTCTCGACGACGACGACGACGACCAGGCACGTCTCTCGGCAATCTTGGGTTCGCTCATGCCTGAAATGTGGACTCGAGGAAATCGCCAAGGTGAATAGCGTAGAATTAACGTTCCCCCCCTTTTTTCAATCCAGTCTTGTACCCAATTCGGCCTTGAATATGATTGGCCTTTCGCCTGACTGGCCAACCTCTGTGGAACAAACGTGACTAACACCGATTCAGGGGATGTCAGCCGTATGATTCTTTCGATCTTGTCCTGATAATCGTGCTGACGTGTCTATCAACACTGCGATGCATCGATGACAATGACGATGACATTACCCCGCGAGGAAACGGTAAGGCGACAGGTCGACTTGTGCATGTATACTTATAGCGACGAAACTACCCTTGCTGTGATTACACGGCCACGGTGGCGCCGCAGTATGGGGGGAGTATCAACGGCTTGGACGCGATTCTATACCTTGGTCCGAATGGTTTTCAAGCCTCCCAAATCCATATTGAGGGGGCCTGAGAAGTGCCGACGTCCTTCCATCAAGCTCGGTTGGAGCACTTGCCCAACGTAACTCGGTTCTAGTGTAGGATGCTCTGGTAATAAAAATATACGGCAGACAACCGGAATGACATTCCGGGATCATGCATGGGTGTTTCGGGCAATTTCCGTTGGGCACAGATTTCATTGCACATATGTACTTATCACGCGTGGTCATTTCACCGGGCGTTCTGATGTGATCAGCAAAACGTTTGCAATGCGGCGAAAGTTTCTAAAGGACTAGTTCTCTGGCGGAGGCGAAAACTATCGTGGGGGCTGCTCAGGGTGAGCAAGCGAGTGGAGTGACGTTGAGCTCGGTACGCAATACGCCCCAAGGGTATGACACATATCACAGCTATGTGGATTTGTGGAGGGAATCAGGCCTGCCATCGTACGTATGAGCGAGTGCCGTGATAGAAAGAGATAAGAAGCACATGTACATGGGACCCCAAAAAGATATGATAGACGACCCGGATGCACCCTCTGCCACATCCGCCTAAACGGCTTCGCTTCATTTGAGTGGTTCCAGTGACTGATCCCGTTAGCCTAGCTCTACAGCATGGCGTATCGGTTCTATGTATGGAATCGCATCAGTGGGAACGAGTACGACAGTCGATCGGATGGGATGCTGTGCGTAGCCAATGTCTCCCAGCGACGACGCCAGAGTCAGGAGAGGCGATCAGTCGAGCGTAGAAGCCCGAGGTTCCTCCTTGGACGTCGTCGATAATTTCTTCCAAAGGACCCACGTCGGACGGATCCAGAATAAATGCCACATGTATGTATTGAATGAAACAGTTGGAGTTTATTAGAAAGATAGTCCGACCCTCGAAGCTGACCAAACAGCTTTGGAATTCCCGAACCATTGTCATCCTCGCTGATGAGACGATGAGTCGCTGCGCTTGTTCTGGGCGCAGGAGGCCTCTCGGCGACCTCTGGAGGACCGGCAGCCGAGGGAGACCGAAGCCGACGGAGATATATGGGTCTAGGGACGAGACATATTTGGATTTGCTCGAGGGTGGGCCGTCGGAGACTCTGGGTACGCGCGGGTGGAGGAACGTACGTGGCTGACGGGATGCAGAGACACTGAAATGCCGGTTATTTCCGCGGGCTGTTGTGCGAGGCAGACGATAGCTGAGAGCGACCTCGGCGACGTTCCGGAGGTGCCGGGTACGGATCATATCGATATGGTTGGAATCTGGCGTTGGGGGGCGAGACGCGACGGTCGCCACGGTCAAAACGTACGGTGGACATGTATCGTAAGGCTCGCTGGCGATTCCCGCAGGAGCCAGGGGGAATCTCATGTGCTGCGAAATAATTTTTAGACCGGGTCTAAGCCACCGGGCTAGCCTTACTTACCTGCGCTGCCAAGTGAGACAAGCAAGGGGGAACCGACTTCACCTTCCACTGGTTGAATAACAATAAAAGTCACCCTTCCTTTCCTTCCACCACCATCGCCAGCGTCGACCATGTCGTCCTCGGGCTACCATCCGCCCCCCCATCTCCATCGTGTCAATATCCACTCGCACGGAAAGCGCCCGTTCGAGGAGTGTGGCGGGTATGATTCAGATCCTGACTCCTCCAGCATGTCCTTACAGCCAACGACGAGCAATGCCACCCGCTTTTCCTCACCAGCGGACTCGCGCAACAAGAGGGCCCGCAGCACAAGCTCGACCAGCACCGACGACTCGCCCTCCTCCTCCAGCGGCTACAACACCGCGCAGTCCAGCGACATCACCCCACCGTCCGCCCAGCAAGACGTGCACATGTCCGACCCCCACCGCCCCACTACGACTTCCCCAGAGGACACCCTCCGCACCTCGCTCCAGCGTTTCGCCGAGTTCGACCGCCAAATCGCGGCTCTCCGTACGTCCCTCGCAGCCACACGTTCCCCACCACTGCCACCCCTGCCTGTCGACGCTGATCCAGCCCCCCCAAATGACCAATGGAACCCCAATGCATTCTCCTCCGTCGGCCCTGCCTCGTCCACCGTGGCTGTTGCTCAAATCGACTCCCCCAATTCATTTGCCTTCTCCACCGGTTCGTACAACACGCCCCAGCTGCTCCCATACGCTGACCCTCCTCTTTTCTCCGACGTATCAAGATAGTCACAATGTAACAATAGCAACTTCAACTGCATCCGCGGCTGTCCCTTCCCCATCCTTCCCTCCCAATTATAGTAACGCCTCTCGATTTCCACCTCCTCCGTCCCACCACCCCTCCCTTGGCGGTTCCTCGTCACTTACTCCCCGAGACCGCCTTGGGGACGCGTTCCCATCTAATTCCACCCCTCCTTTGATGCGACCAAGCAACGAAAATGCTACTCGTATGGCCAACAGATCCTCTGTCGCTATCGAATCATCCGCACACCCTGCTTCCCATCAAAGGCACATGCGCAGGAGCCTATCTCCCCTCGTCTTTTCTCCCGATCCGTCGTCCCCGCCACCATCTACTGTTGCTGATGACTTCCTACTCAGGTACCGCTCATTCTATGCCGATAGGGATCCATCCAATGTCCGATCACAACGAAGGGCTCCCGATGCTCGTCCTTCGTCTCCGGACCGCCAAGTCGCGACGTCTGATCACTTGAGCGAACAGCAACGTAATGCCTTTGCTTCTTGCCATCAATCCTATTGTTCACCTTTTCACCAGCAGGATCGTCGTCCCAAGCGAGACCCGTCGACCGTATCAGAGTCATCAGAGAGTCCACAGAACGGGAATCCGTCCCTTCTGTCTTCGATGTCTTCAACATTGGCGGATCCTCTCAAGACCGATCCAGGCCACAGCCCATGCGAGAGCCTGCATCCAGGCATCCTGCTACAGGTGTGTCATGTCGATGGTCAGTGTGTGTTTGCAAGCCGAGTAATCTTGTGAGAAATAGAACCTGTGCCCCCACGTGTACCAGCAAGCCACACCGACCGGTCAAGGGGCCCTACACCCATTACGGCCGCACTCAACGCCAACCCAGTCGCTCCCCAAGACCCCCATCCTCGCCACCACTCCTCGTGGGCATCCATCCCGTCTTCCAACTCCCTCATGTCTGAAAGTGCGTCTGAGCGGCGACATGCCTTGGCTCTCGAGCGCTACCACACACGAGTTCGCCGATCAAGTTTCGATGCAGACGACGAGTCGGATGGCCGGTGGTCGGGTAGCTTGCGCGATGTTGGTCGAGATCTGGGCCCTGCATCGCCGATACCGCCAAGTCCGAGTACGGAGAGTGTTTCAGGGACTGGAATGGCTCCACACTCGCACTTCCCTCAATTTGGTGCTACACGTGCATTGCCGCCGACGTCGCTTCAACGCTCTTTGGCAGAAGTTTTCGCAGAGGCGCGACAGATGACACGGGAGGAGGCTCCTGAAGTTTTCATGCTTGGCTGGGATGTACCGAGGGCGGCAGAACGAGAGAGACATCAGCGGGAGCGAGACCGAGAAGTTCAGCTTGATCGGGAGCGAGAAAGAGTTTGGGAGTGGGAGCGACCCAGAGAGCGGTCGAATCAGGATATGCGAGGTAGGAGTTTCGCTTCTGGGCTGAGTCTGGCCTCGACGAGTTCGGCGAGAGAAGAATCCTCCCAACCTCCTGTGTCGGTGCCACCTCGTCCTTCTTTGGGTCAACTTGGAGCTGGGTCGAGTACCGCGATGTCGAACGTGACTGCGACTAACTCGACGACGAACAACAACCAACAGTATTCGTACACTAACCTGAATCTGTCGTCTTTCCAATCCGGTCTGTTTAGGGACTCGCTGAGGAGGAATGCAGAAGTTGACCAAGCTTCTTTCTCGTCAAATATGCCAGGGATGTTTTCCATGGCTATGGAATCCCGATCTACTTCACGACTCGGTTTGGACGACAGTGGAAGCGAGATGGACATGGACGACTTCGTGAGTACGGTACGTGCTGTTTTAGTGACGGTGACCTTAGTCTAACTGTGATTTCCGCTTAGCGTCCCTCGTCCCCCATCGATTATTCTGTGCTTTATGCTGGGTATGATACGTCGCGACTCTGTGGAGCAGTACTGACGCACTACGTTAGCCGCACCCCACCCATCCCTGACTCTCCTCCACTTCGTAACTCTAGTCTCCGACCCGGCTTTTCTGTCTTGCGCAGAGGAAGTATGGTCATGAATGAGTCTTCAGGACGCGCCCAAAACTCCAATCGAAACGCGATCACGTTATCTCGGCCCTCGCAGCCTACGACGGCTGGACCAACGAGGCCCAGCTCATACGAGAACAGTAGCCGGCCGACGCCTCCAGAACGGACAGAGCGCGATCGACTCTCGAGGTTCTTTGATAGTTTGTATCGCTCGCAGCACGAGGACGGGAGGCGAAATCCGTCGGTCGGAACTGGACAGCCGTACCACCATCCTGGCCAAGATCATGTGTTGGCACCCGGCTCGAGTGCCGTTTCCCGGAACGGTGTTAGTGGACCTCGAAACTCGAGTGAGAACGGAGCTCGTCCCGGACAGGAGGTCGTGGGAGAAAACAGGAGGCTCGGGTTGGGAGGTTCCATACGTTCTCGGCTTGCAAGGCTCGCGAATCCCCAGTCTTCGAATGCGGCGGACGTTTCGTCACGACAGCGGTCGCCTCCTCATCCTATCGGGGCTCGTCCTCAGGTAGCGGAACAACACCGAAGAGGATCTTTGCCTTTGATATCTGGCGCGAATGTAGTCGATAACGAGTTCCGCACGGACGCTCGTGGTCCGTCTGGCACGCCACATTGGGTTATGAGCGCTGGTACTTCAGACCCTCCTCCGATGGCGCGTGAAGTGCCGTGGCGCGCCGCGTCTGGACCACGCAATGGGTTTGCTCCGTCTACGTCCGCAGGTGGTCCTAGAAGAGCGGAGATATCCGAGACAGCCAATCGTATGGAGGACCAGCGCTCGCGTTTCCGGAATATGCGGCAAAGGTTCCAGTTACAAAGGAGTAGCGAAGGTGGTATGTTCAGAGGCATTGCACGTAGAGGCAACTTTGGTGATTATGTGGTATGTGGTGCTTTGATTTCGGCCTGTGCCTGCACTCATGGATGTCGTCTGTTTAGCCGGACGAGTTGTTTGACGATTCTTACGAGGCGCTGTTATCACTCTCGAGTATATTAGGTGAGGTTCGCTCGAAGGCGACGCCGGAGGAAGTGATTGCATCCCTTCCAACGGGCACGTTCAAGGAATGGAGGAAGGACGACAGTGAGACGAGGTGCCCCATCTGTCTGGACGACGTGAGTATCATCACTCTTTTCCTTGTGAGCACATGGTTGACGCCGTCCCTTTAACAGTACGAGCCCTCGGACGTCGTCTCAAAGCTAATAGAGTGTCCACACTGGTTGCACAAGAATTGTTTGGAGGTGTGTTTCGATGGGAGCTATTTTGGTCGTTTGCTGATGCGATTCTCGTACAGCAATGGTTGAGAACGGCGAATACATGTCCTGTATGTCGCGAAAAAGTCAAGGCGTCCCCCAAGCCAGCACCTGCTCGGAGACGACTTCATCGGAATCTTTCTGGTCCGTCTGGGACGAACCAGGGCGCAAACGGTTCCACGAACGGAAGCAGTGCGAATGGCCGGGCCCCGCACGCAGAAATATATGGGAGACCATTGTCGCTTGCGCCGCTGGCGTCGGACCGAGATGAAAGGGAGACGAACCCTGCATTGTGGTCTACTACTCAAGATGGCACAGAAACCTATTCTAGAACTGGGTTTCTCGATCGACTGCGGGCTCAGCGACAGCGACAGCAACCACCACGAGAGCCATCGTTTCTCCCTCCACACGACCTGTCGTTCCATCTACGGGCACCTCCTACGAGTCAACCAGGGTTGTCCTCCGCTCGTCCGATGTCTGGTGTCGTGGCGGACGGAGATTCGTTTGGGTTCATGCCGTTGCGTGGACAGGGGTCGGATTCGAGCATGAGTACGAACTCGAGCACTCACGGGATCGTTAGCAGGGTGCGGCCTGATGCGAGCAGTCGTCGTCCGATGGTACCATTAATGCTGGACACACAGACGATGCCCCGGAGAGATGCAGCGTTCCCGGTTGCGGCGGGCACGTCTGCCTCGTTTACTGGTGGAGGTGGTCCTGCGCCGCCACCACCACCGCCGCCACCACCCCCATCGCAAGAACCACCTTCGACCAACTTTGATGCGTATGGACACGGGCATGCGCCGGCGGTGGCAATTTCGAATTCGAACGCTCGGATGTATGACGCGTTGTTTCATGTAGATGCGTCGCGTTCGTCTTCGTCTTCGTCGTCTTCGGTGCCTGCACCGCCACCTCGGCCTGTGGGGATGGCGAACCGAATTCCAGTGGATGAAGACAGTCCGTTTGAGGAGCTTATGTTTTGGCATATTCGAAGGGGCCGGATCATGCCTGGGTATTCGTATCAGGAAGAGGAGGGAACGAACTCGGGTCCATGAGGGTGAAGGTGAAAAAAAAAACTCGGTTTCCAGATCTTTTTCCATGCTATACCGTTAATCTCTATTTCCTGATGACTTTCTCTCCATAATTTCGTGCATGCCATGTCCCACCATTTTTCATCATTTCACGATTTTGCATGTTATGAAGCGGTTGCGAGTGTATGTATATGGATCTTTTCCAATATTTAGAATGTATGGAGGCGGTGCAACGAAGGCCGAGAGATTGAAACGCGGCGTTTGTATTTTGATTTGGGTGTGGGGCGATGGAAACTTTGCGGCGGGGCACGTGCCAGCACGACATGCCGGCAAAGAATGCGATCGAATTAAATAAACTTGGCCTTGAACTCGTCCTACACCATTCCAGGTGAGCATCGCCCACGATCTCTGTTTCGTTGGCCCAAGCACACGGCGTTCTCTGACCGTCCATTCCACCGCGACAATTCCGTCGCCGTATTGTGCGTCACGCTCGCACTTTTTTTGTCGTTTCTTTCATTTTCTCGTTCTCCCAAAGTTTGAACGCACGCTCACTCGTTCCGCCGCCGCGGTGGCCGGTCAGAACAGCCTCGCGATCCCGTCACTCTGGGCTTGCGGCTGTCGCCAACGAACGATTCACTTCAAAAGGTCCTCAAAAGTTCACCGCTCGCTTCGATCGTCGACCCACATCCAACGCGCGCCGACTGTCCTTTTTACGTGTTTGGACGACCTCGCCGTCTTTATTATTATTATATAAAAAAAAGCTTTCGTCGGTATGGACGCTCACGAACTCGCGCGGTGGACTCGGTTCGCGGTCAAGGGTGGTATTGGGAAATGTACGGCGATCGTGGACTGTATCGCTCAAGAGATGGGAGAGGACCTGATGTTCTTGAAGGCGAGTGTCGTCTCGGGACGGTAGTCACGCGGGTTGATGGTCCGGTCGGCGGCCTTTTTTGACCTGCGGATTTTCGAGCTGGTGCTGACATGTCGCCGTTTTGCAGGACGACGAGATCACGGTGTTGATGCAATCAAACGAGCCTGGGTTTTATCTCGTGAGTGCTCGCGATCCGTCGTCACTTGCGACCTCGAGTGTCTTGTGTTGTCGACGCTGATGACGACTATTTTTAAAACTGTCAGGGTCATTGTGAAGGCGTCGTGGGCCGGTTTTCTGGCAAGGACGTGCGATTCCATGGTAAACTAAAGAAGCCTGTCATGGCAAAGAGGGGCAGCGTCAGCGTTGCCGGCGCACCCGAGAGAACGTCGATCCCCTTGAGCGAGGGAAGCGGTTCGAGAGCGGAACTCCATGGGGAGCGATCTCGGCACGCGTCGGAATCACCTTCCCACTCGAGACCCGCTTCCAGGGCAAAGCGAACGCCCTCACCCCCTGGCCCTAAATCACACGCACACGCACTCTCCTATTCGCCTCCCTATTCACAACCGACTGCTATTCCTGACACTGGCATCGTTGGCTCCGCGCCCAAGGATGCTTGTGCCTCGAGTACTAAATTCTCGCACGCCAAACCACCAGAGATGGTCACTTCGATTTCAGGTGCTTCCATTTTTTCAGTAGGGTCCGAATCCGTTTATTCGGAAGCGTCGACTGCTACATCAGTTTACTCAGCTGCAGACGCTCCTGAAGGGGGGATGCGATCTAGAAACGGGTCGATTTCCACCACCAATTCAGACGCGACCGAAAAGGACGTCCCTGGGGAACATGATGACGGCAATATTGACCAAGCGAGCGGCGCCCAATCGGATCCACGCGGGGTAGCATCTGCCTCCGTCTCGATGTCCGACACAATGTTGCCGACGACGCCTTCAGTTTCGACGGCCATGTTTCCACCCTCGGCGTCGACTTCGACTTCGATATCCACGTCTACGTTGACGTATGGTCACGATTCTACTACTGGATCGTTTGATTCCGTCGGGTCGATTTCAGAGCTAGAGAGCAAGCATTTCGACATGAGCAGATTCGGCTCGAAATCCAATACGTCGACTGGATTTGTACTCGCCCCGATGCCTCTGGGAATAGGCAATGGTAGAAACGGGCCTGTATCCCCTTCAGTCGCACCGTTGCGAGTGAGCAAGTCGCCTAGACTGCCATCATCGCCTGGTTTCCCTCTATCGTCACCCCGACCTCTTGCGACTGAAGACAGCTCGTGGTCGGTGTCTATTCCTCCTGCGTTATCCAGTCCGCCGTTTACTGGTCCTGTGACTCTCACTGCGCGGCCCCCGACGTCTTCTTCCCTCGGCATTCCTGGGCCGTTGTCGCCCGGCTTACCAAGTTCGTTGGCACCCGGACAACGTTCCCCTTTCCTTCCAGGTCTGTTTCGTTTTCGTGTCACGTCAATGGTGAAATTGACCCTGGGCGCGTAGGTTCTTTGTCGCCTGGCTTCCGTATGCCAGCGTCGCCACATGCTGGTGGGCCTTCTTCTCAATACGCATTCGGGTCTGGATCAGGTCCTAGTAGCCCCAATCCGTATGCGTCGATTCCAAGCCCTTCTCCCGCCCTGACTAATCCTCTCACGAACTCGGATGACAACGTACCTGTCTCATCCAACAACACGCACACACCACCTCTATCTGGTTCTGCTTACGGTACGGCGCTGTCATCCGGAACGCCCTTGTCACCGCCGCCAAGTTCGCCGCTCCCGCCGTTGCCGGCGGCGTTACTTTCCCCTGAGTTCTCTGCGGCGACGCTACCGCCTGGTACTCTCCCCACGATGGATACGGCTGCAACGACCGCCGCAAGTGGTCGAACGTCGCCATTGGCGGCGATGCCGTCGTCTTTGCGCGGTCGACACGGACATGGGGATAAAGTCGGGAATGGCGGTGGCGATGTCATTGAAGTGCCATGGGACGATCAGGAAGAAGGGGATACGACGCGTTTGTCGACGCTGGATGCGTTCCGTCGGCAGTTGGACGATTCGGATGAGACGGATGGGGATGGTTCGTCGTCGTCGGAGCACGCACGTTTTTCGAGTGAGCAAGAGACGAGCGGGGAAAAGGGGGATTCCGATGGTGAGGTTGGGATTGGGTTGTCGTTGATGGGTGCTCTAGCTCGTGAGGAGGACGAGGAGGACGTCCATGGGGAAGATTCTGGGTGGAGGATGGGTGGAAACGACAGCGATTCGAGTGCGGAGGATATCGGGGCGGGTGTCAACGGAAATACGTCTGATATCTCTGGCGAGAACGGCGGTGTGGCTACCATGCCATGGACGCGTTATTCGCCGGCGTCTCCTATCAACGCTCAGGATTCGAATGGGCACTGTGGAACGAAGGAAGAGGAAGGTGAGGGCGGAAGTGAGGAAGAAGACTTGGAAGACGGCGGTTATTGGGACGACATCTATGACGACTATCGATATTCGCGGTATTCGCTCGCGTCCAAGCGGTTTTCCGTTGGTTCGAAGCATGCCTCTATCCTGTCCAAGGCTTCGGGTGCCTCCAAGGCGTCGTCAAAAGTCCGTGCGCCTCCCATGCCGTTTCCGCTCGATCGGCCGAGCCTTGAAGCGTCTGGTGATGGCATGAATGGTCATCCAAGACCTAGCGTCGAGAGTGGGTCGAGTTCTGTATCTCCCCCGATGCAGTTTGCGCGTCCTTCGTTTACGCGGTCGGCATCGGAAGATTCGAACCATGGGAGACACATGTTACCGCTGGCTGCCCAGTTCCCGGCCGTGCCGGTGCATGTTCCGGTGCGCACGGAATCGCGACTGAGAATCGTTCATGATGGTTACATGCACGGTGGTGATAATCACGAGGAGAGAGAGCAACAAGTGATGCATGGATCCACGGAGCAAGAGAGTAACCAGGTTGGGTTCAACATCGAGGTCGTCGAGGCTCAGGAAGACGTTGGACGAGTCCAAGAGGTCGACGCGAGCAAACGGGTTCCTGTTCTGAGCATGAACACGTCGCTGTCGCCGTTGCTGCATACGACGTTTGGATCGCCGCATTCGTCGAAGTTCACGGAGTTTGAGGATGCGTCATCGGATCAAGATCACGGCCGGAGGTATAGCAACAAATCGGGCAAGTCGATGATATCGTCGTCTGCGGAGGGGCTGCCCAGGTCACCGATGGAGGGTGGAGGGATGCTGTCTCCCTCGATGGCGAGGACAAATGCTGCGGGTGCGCCGCTGTCAGGCACTGCGCCTGCCACTGATGCTTCATCTGTCGAAGGGCCAAGTGTGCTTGCCAACGTCGTGAATGTTGAAAAGAAAGAAGGACGTGTACTCAATGCCGATGTTCCATCCAACGGGCCGACCTTGGCAACTGAGGCCGCGTCTTCCTTGCCTACGCAGACTCCGAGTGGGCCCCAGACGACAGCGATTTCCGCTCGCCTTCAAAAAGCCGCACCTACAGGAGACCGATCGGAAGAGAATAGTTCTTTTTTAGGCCAGCGCCCCCAGCCGAGCAAGTCACCCCATCCCTTTGCACGGACGTCCATATTCCTTCCGCACCCAAACGCGCCAAAGGCAGTCCATCAATCACAGGGTCCCATGTACGGACGGACGACCTCCCAGCTGTACTCTTATCCGGCGGCGCTTTCCGGAAATGGAGCGGGGAACACGGCAGTCCCACCCGCGCCGCCCGGCATGACGTTCTACTCGACGCGCATCCTACATCAACTTCGCAACGTGACGATCGCGTCGTCTCAAAGCCCGGCCAGGCGAGCACCGATGACGCTGTTCGCGCGCTGTCAGCCCGACTTGAACGCGAGCATGGGGCCCGTCCCGATCCTGTTTTCGCTGGACCCATTTCCCCCGGTACACAATGGACAAGCGGTCGTTGGCAAGGGGATAATTTACCAGACAGGCGGCGTGATACCTATGAGGGCAGCGACTGTTTCTGCGCCTGTACGTAGAGGAGGGGAAGATGTGACTCTGGACGAGTTGAGCTCGCCTGGCTTTTGGGATTCGTCGCCGTACCCGTCTCCGTTGCGACTTCCGAAACGGTCGACGACGGCCGCTGCTACGGCCAATGTGGGTGTACCAGGGGATTGGGGTCCACGGTCGTCGCCCTTGCCGATTCCGAGAGAAGGGTTCGTGCCTCAGGTTGGAACTGCACGTCCACGATCGAGGTCGTTTTCTTCGTTTGGCGTTCACGTTCCTCCTGCGCCGTCGCAGCAGGAGAACAATAGGTCAGTTTCGTTGTTTGTCGTCGTTGGTTCGTGCTCATGACGTGCTCAGCTTGGAGGGTGCTGGAACGAGAGTGCAGGATACGATTGCCAGTGTGCCGCCACGCAAAGCGTCCCTCCCGCCTGCATTGATGGCGCGACATGCGCCGTCACCACTCAACCTGCAAAACAATACGGAACGCAACATACCCTCTCCTGCCGTACCATCGCCGAATTTGAGCACGCATGCTAAAGTGCCGGCCAGTCCGCTTTCACGAGAATCGTTTACGCAGTCTCCGCAGTCTGTCGACGCGACACAGGTCGTTAACACGAATGCACCGCTGGCGAGTCCGATCGTGAGCTCGACGTTCACGAACGGCTCAGACAGGGAAAAGGATGCTTCACCTGGACCTGGGCTGGGACCGACGAGCAGAACATCGGTGTCTTCGTCGGGCCATCGTGATGCAGCGTCGCCGCACCCGCTCATGTCGAGTTGGCAAGAATCGATGGACACACTTCTTCGCAGGGGTTCGATCGAGGGACTGCGACGCAAGAGCTCTGACTCGTGCGACTCGTGCCCTTTGGTCTCGCCGCCCCCCATCTTCGACGCCGTTTCGCAAAGCGCACGTTCGTCGCCGCTCGCACATGTACCGGAGTACGCGCTACGGACCAAGCTCAGCCTGCCCGCGCTGAAGATAAAAGCGAGCATACGATCCAAGATGGATGATACTGCCAGCGTGGTATCGTTTGGGCGCAGCGAGGAAAACGAGACGGTTCAAGTGCAAGACATGGACTTTGAGCTCGTCAAGCCGTCTCTCCCTCAAGCGATGGGCAGGACGAGTCAGGAATCGACGTTGACGCGTGAGATCGAGATAAGCAAGCCCGAACCGTCTCCTGTCATTGGCGACGCGGCGTCGATGCTGTCTGCTCCTCCCAAGTCGCCAAAGATTCCTCCTCCGCCTCCCTCGGAATCTCCCGAAGCCATGGACGCACATCGACAACGAGAATTGAAATGGATGGCTTTGTTCCCCACCGTTCCGCCATCGCAAGCGCGGAAGAACAAGAAGGTGCGCAAGTTGTTGCAGGAAGGCGTGCCATCGTCGGTGCGCTATCTCGTCTGGTGTCACCTCACGGACAGCAAGACGAGGGCGTTACCTGGGGTGTATGCCAAGCTGGGAAACAGACCGCCCGTACCTGCGTTTGCAGAAATCGAAAAGGACGCTGTGGATAGTTTTCCTGACCAACCTCAACTTCATACGGCGCAAGGTTCTGTCGTGTCGCTTTTGCAGGCTTACCTCTGCATGGTGCCCGATATCCAG
Organism: Austroboletus niveus; assembly: GCA_038090255.1. Lineage (NCBI taxonomy): Eukaryota > Fungi > Basidiomycota > Agaricomycetes > Boletales > Boletaceae > Austroboletus > Austroboletus niveus. The sequence continues at coordinate 28,537 of JBBPMJ010000073.1, forward strand.
TATAACAGTGGTGAGCATGTTTGTGTTCGCATGTAGACGCCTGGCCCACTTGGTTGGACTGTAGGGTTGACGTTCATCGCTGGCCACTTGCTGTTGCTCTCTCCTGAAGAAGACGCTTTTTGGATCTTTGCGTCGATGATGGACGCTCATTTGCGCAACTACTTTGCGACCAACAGTATTCAGGTCGAGGTCGACGCCTCTTTGTTCAGCAAGGCCCTCGAAGCCATCGATCCCGTACTCACGAAGAAGCTGTATGTACAACTGTCGATATCTCCTGCGAGCATTACGCGGCCCTGGTGAGTACTCTTTTGTCTTCTTTTGTCTCGCGCTGAGATGTACATACGTTGCAGGTTCTCCACGTTGTTCGTCGGAAGTCTTTCTGTGGAACTCTTGCACCGAGTGTGGGACATATTTCTGTATGACGGTGAGCGGCGCCGATCTCGTGTGACGTCGTGCCCATCTGACTTGTCGTTAGGCATACCATACCTGTTTCGTATCGGTCTCGTCGTGGTCAACTGCGTTCGCCACCTTTTATTGCAAGCGACGACGGAAGAAGCTGCGTTAGCTCGCCTCGCCCATCCGCCTCCTGCATGTCTTCCTTCTGCGACAGAGTTGCTCGTGCTCGCCGCAAACGTGAAGCTCAAGGACGACGATATTCGTAAACAGCGTGCCAAAATGGAGCAACAACTCAAGAAGACGACGCTTGTACGACCTCCGAACGGAACGCATGTACAGACCACTGCAATATCGCTACCAAAAACATGACGACGACACGGTAGTATCGTATGTTCCCTCTCCTCCGAGTGTATGTGTCCCCTGTTTTACGAGCATGCTTTCTGTACGATGGCTCTTGCGTTCTTTTTGCGCTCTCCTCTCGAAAAGGGGCATGTTCTGTTCGTCGACGTTTTCTAGGGGATTAGCCCCGTTATTCTTGCTATTTTTCTTTTTTGCACATAAACGATACCACCCCCTTTCTCCCTCTCTTATGTTACATTCCTCTGGCAAGGACCTGATTGATACCATGACATACTCTAGATACTTGTACATAGTATGATATGTTACACTTTTCTGTCTTTTTTTTTTTTTTTTTGCAAGAGTCTCGACGACGTATTCGTTTGCTCACCGCTTTTTTTTTTTCGATGTGTGTTTCGGAAAGAAGAATACGTGTTTGGAGCTCTTTGTATCCAATGAAATATATACTTTGTACATGCTGTCGCGCTGAGCGCTCGGCTCCGGACTGAAGGCCTGACTGATGATGCTTTGGAAACCATTCACACGAGGCGCTTCGCTAGTCGCGTTGTCCAATCTGTCATGTCTGAGGAATTTTCTCCTCTTCCAACAAACAACGAACAGTTAAAAAAGATTTGATACTCGCTAAAACAATCCAGTGTGTGATGTATGGTCCATATCCATAAATCCAAAACATTCGGAGACGTATTACAGGGCAGCGGCGTCGGGCAGCCTGATGCGGAATCTCTTCACCAAAGAGGTGAGAAACTAACGCCATCGACAAGTTGAACGTCAGGGTTGGTCGCTCTGAAAGGCCGACGACCAAGGATGAGCAAAACGTGTCCACGCTGTTTCTACAAGTCGGAAAAAGATCGTCAGGTTATAGACTAGAGACTGGAAGAGGACACATGCATGAACAGGTTGATGACATCTTTTGGTTTCTGGGATGGCCATATAACGAGGCAACACTAAGATCGGGACCAGAGAAGAGAAGGTACTGGCCGATAGCCAATGAAACCCGATATTTCAATCGTTTGGCATTGCCCATGTTTCGATGCACTCACTGACAAAAAGTTTCATGACATCGAGCGGGGACTCGGAGGGCCAGTTAATATCGTCGGATCTGACTATGGTTGGTAGTGGGCGAGGCCCAAACAACAGCCGCTGGACATCCATCGCAGTCGTGCGTCATATGTTCATGGCAAAAGATAAACGACACAATGCACAAAGTTCATCGCTCAAGGGCAGGGAGGTGAGAAGTAGCATTAGAAAAGATGTCGGAGATCGTCGCGGTGACGTTCGTGTCTGAGCCGTCGTCGAGAACAAAGAGAGCATCAATAGCAGCCTGCTGTCAGGGGAAGTAGCAACAAACTTGGTGACAGTCAGAAGAATGGAAGGGATGAGAACAAAGACACGCATAGCTTTCCTTGGAGAGAAATGAGGAGCACTGGGGCCCGGGGTGAGGAGTTTAATGGGGAGACCTGGTATTCAACGTCGTAGTCCCGGGAAAGTTCTTATAGGTTCGATGAAGGTGACTTATCTTAATCATGGCGGGAACGACTATTGTTCATTGGTGCTCATTCCGAGCACGCATTAAACCTCGGGTTGAATTGGGTATGTAATAAGCTACGACTTACCCGAGCTGCTTCATCATGCTTTGCCATAAGTATGTGAACTAACTTGCTGCAAAATAACATGGCCGACTGCGCGGCAAGCGAGCAGGCAGGATATCTTGCACTGAGTGTGCATACTAATCTGCAGAGTGAGTAATAACGTTATTGCTTGAGGTTCTACGAGCACAACCGAGCCCAATGGCGAGTGACAGTCAGCAAACAAGGAAATCAAGGGTCGAGTCAGGGTATACCCAAAACAAGAACGAGTGAAGCCATGAATCTGCAAAACAGCTGAAATGAAACAGCCGTTCAGTCGGAAGTTATTAGCTTACGTGTCTTACGTGCTGGACAGAAATGTTGTGATTGGTCGATTTACTGTGCGATGGGGGAAACGGCAAGGTAACGGGCCAAAACAAGAACGAGTGAAGCCCACCCATTCCAGTTTGCCGATCCGGGCCGCCCGGCTGTGACATGACATCGACAGTGAGCGTCGTCGATCTCGTGTGATGTCCCCATGATAATGCAGCAGCAGTCGCATCTGGCATACCGTATCACTTATTCCGTATCGGTCTCGTTGTGGTCAACCTTTTACTGCAAGCGACGACGGAAGAAGTTGCCACACCCACCTTCTGTGCCAGTGCTCGCCGCAAACAAGAGGACGATGACATTCGTAAACAATTCAAGAAGACGACGCTCGTGCGACCTCCCAACGGGCAGACTACTGCAACACCGCTCTCAAAAACGTCGGTGTCATTCGGAGTCACCCAAGTTGCACGATGCAAAGTGACGAGTTGTCGCCCTGCCTCTCCTTCTGCTACGTCCGTCTCGAGTCACCAGTCACCTCCGATATCGCCGCCACTTGTCTCGCATCTCACTTCCAGCAAATGAATGTAACTACTACGTAGACCAGCTGGCGTGCTTGGTTTTAGGCTGCGGCCCAGCGCCATGCAGTATTTTGTCGTTCCATGACTCGCTCGCATGACCTCGCGACCTCCTCTAGGAGAGGGGGCACCACTGTCAACCGTGGAGATACAGCGAGCTGCATCCTCACGACGGTGGTAGGTGATGTAAAGGCCGAGCACAGGGATTCAATATTGGGGTATGTTTGACGAGGTGTTGCGGCGACGAATACTAGAGTTAGTGACATCGAGTCTACGTGTCGAAAAAGAGCCCGCATCGACGACCATGTTTTCCAACTCACGCCTTGTCTTCAGTAACGCTGCCTGGTCGACCCTCGGCACCCTCTTCATCACCCACTTATGCGTGAACGTACGTCGGCGTCGCGGCCTCTACTGGAGCACTATGTACCTCATCGACGTTGTCAGCGGTGCGTGTCTCACCACTGCATTTTTCTACCTCTTCATGCCGGACGAGCTGCGTGCCGAGCAGTTCCGGCAGGTGTTCAAAGTACGATCTCGAGACCAGGCACCCAGGAATTGGACCCGACGAGTTTGCCAGCAATACCACTGAACCGGCCGATTTGTCCGACGAGGCAGAACCATCCCATCGTCTGTCGCCCTTGGAATCCGAAACACGGGTCCACGTCAAGCCCAGGGTCAGGACAAGGGTAGACATGCGCCACAGGGAGCGAAAAAAAGCGTGGCAGCTGGTGGCATACTGTAAGTATTGCCATTCGCCCAGACGAACGAACTGAGGGGTGGACGATTGGCAACAATGGGTTTGTCTTTCCATCCATGACCCGCTGACGCTTTGGAGTGTTCTAGAGTTACATATGTATACCCATCTACTGAATATCGTGCCCAGTCATTCCTTTTCACCCTTTGCTACTACCGGGGACCGCGTCCTTTTCCACCTGTTCCCGTGCTTGCAAGGATTCTAGCTCAGCCTGTTGGGCGGCAACGATGGCTTGTTTCTGCTGCATCTGCTCTTTTGCCGAGAACGGCCGTCTGATAGATATACCAGCTTATCAGTATCAACGTGTTTGTCATCGTGGTGAGCCACTTACTCTGCACGTCCTTTCAACTTGGCCACATGACCTCCCTACACCAGAATAGTGGCGATGCCAACGGGCCTGCAGATGAATTGAACACGCCGTCCATGGTCTAGAAAAAGAAACATAACTCACGCATCCTCTATCTCCTCCCGTGGCTCTTCAAACTCCTGCGGCTCATCACCGCCGTCGAGCCAGGTCCTATCCCACTTCGGCTCCATATTCCGCCAATGGAAAAAGTACGTTTCCATTCTCTCCCTCCGACCACGATCCGCTGCGACGAGATTGCGCATGAGTCTTGCGCGCTCCCGAAGCTCCTGCGCAAGGTGTTGTGACGCAGAAATTTGATCTGCGATCTCAACGTCTTGCGCGGTGGTTTCTTGCATCACTGTCACGGAGTGCGTGACGCTGTCGGGGTTGGCGAGCGGTGGTGTACCCCTACGTGACAATTCGGGAGAGTCGAAGATGCTTTGTTTTTCTTGCATCGTCGAGGAGGTGCTCTCAGGCTTATTCCCCTGGCGAGCACGTATGGATGATTGTGATCTCCCCTGGGATCGTGAGAGCTCCGGAGGTGATGTCTCGATTGGATCTGTGCTGATTTTTGGATGGGAATGGGGTGCAGGATGTGCAATGATAAAGGGCGTGGCATCGCTAGAAGAACCAGTCAGTTCCTTGGGCCTTGGCAGTTGAAACTCGATGCGACTCACCCGGGTGAATAGTTCTTGATGACGGAGTCGGTCTGCGCGCTGATGGGTAATCGGTCAGTTCGAGCAGTCGTCCCGGACCAATGCGACTGACCCCTTTGATTTCTTGCGCAGAAGTCCCTCTTCACGATCCTCTTCCCTACATCACGCGATCAGTGCTGCTCGAACGAGACCAACACGGTTTCGCGCACCTTGCTCTCTTTGTCGACTCAAGGACCAACAACCGTCGAATAATGTGCTCACTTTTGAGGTTGACTGGAATGCAACGGGCCTCCATCTTAGCCCATCTAGGTGGGTTCGCCCTGTTTGTCTTGCGCAACTGGAGATTCGCCATAGCGTTACGGAATGGGAGAGAAGGTAATGCGATTCAGACTCGGTGCGTTGAAATTTTTTATGTGTCACGAATTGTGGAGGTCCACCACTATGGAGAACAATGCAGCCGTCGCTTCGAGGGGTCCGCACACCATGTGACATGGACAAGCGAGCGTTCGGTCTCGGAGAGCTGGATATGGAAGCATGTCTCAGTCGGACGTGCGCGATCGTTTGACCAGCGTCCCTTGCTCGCGGGTTCAAAACGTTCATTCAAGCGGTTTGATAGGCGAGTCAAGCATGTACATGTAGCTCGACATTACTGATTCCACCCAGGTCCCCCTGCACCCCCACCGATTTCGAACTTGTGGGAAGTGGGGCGGATGGTGGAATGTTATAAGCGCAAAGCAGAATTATAGAGCGGTGTCTGGTCGCATTTATACAATGTACGATCCGTTATTGGTCCTTTTTTTGGTTCAAACTCATGAGATCCTCAGCACGCAGTTGTTCCCCCATGACATCGACAGTGCCGTCGATTTCGTGTGATGTCGTGCTCATCCGGCATACCGTACTGTACTCGTTCTATATCGGTCTCGTCGTGGTCAACTGCGTTCGCCATCTTTTACTGTAAGCGACGACGGAGGAAGTTGTATTAGCTCGCCACCCACCCTCTGTGTCAGTGCTCGCCGTAAACGCGAGGACGACGACATTTGTAAACAGCGCGCCGAGATAGAGCAACAATTCAAGAAGACGATGCTCGTGCGACCTCCCAACGGGCAGACTACTGCAGCATCGCTGCCAAAAACACGACGATAACGTGGTGTCGTCTGTTCCAAGTGTATGTGTCCTATTGTTCAAGCAGACTTTCTGTTGCGCGTTGGAATGTTTGGCCTGCTTTTCTTATCTCTCCTATTTTGTCCATGACGCTTGCTAGGGGGATCAGTCCCATATCCCATTCTTTTTTGGCACTTTGACACTACATTCACCCCCTTATTCTCTTATGTTACATCCCTCCAGGAATGTCCCGATTGATACCATGACATACCTTAGACACTCGTGCATAGTATCATGTGTTACACCTTGTCTCCTTTTTTTTTTGCAAGTGTCTCGACGACGCGCTCACTTTGGAGCTCTCCTCTGCGTGATCCAATGAATATATACTTCGTACATGCGAAAACTCGTACTCGAAAGCCCCTGTCGTTGTCCGTCTTGAAGATCCTCGAAGGTCACCAATCGCATCCCTACTTCCCCCTGGCAAAGGGCATTGCACGACGGGATTTCATACACAATAGTGAGTAGACGTGGGCCGGCATGCAGAGATGGTCCAACACTTGTTTTTTGCACGACAGCCTATTGCAGGACGGACTTGACAAGACCCATGTGGAGACCAAAAGCGTTACGACCGGTGTCGTCACCAGTGAGCACCCTCAGCAAAGTGAGCAGGGCATCGACTCGTTTTCTGCAGTCGGAATAGAAATTGCATCAACACATGTACAACTTCAACGATCGCACCGCTGGGGCTCGAGAGCAAAGTATGCATGATGACGGCCAATAATTGACAAAAACCGACGTTTTACCAGTCGATCTAGGCTGTGTTGATATCCTGGGTGGCAGCCAGTGTCTCGCAAATGACTAGTATCTGGGCAAGGCCTTGATAGCAGTGGCTGAATGTCCATCACACTCAGTACGTCATGGCAAAACAGAAACGACCCAACGTACAAAGTTTATCGCTCGTGCCAAATTTAATTAGGGACGACCTCTGAAAATAATTAAAAAGCGGAAAGCTTCGGAACCTCAACGTAGTTGACAGACTTGCATTCGCAACCACGAACGCGTTACGCCAGATGCCTGATACGAAGAGGAAGTTGGTGATCCATACAGAAAACATGTACCTTGGTCTCAGAGGCCACCAATAACCCAGATGTCGGCTCTTGGCAATGCAGGACTGTTGCCAGGGCCACGAGCGCGCCTGCGAGTGTCATCGTTTCCTTGCCACATTTGCAAAGATCTTGAATCACTTGCAATGTGTAAGTTACGAACGCAGAATGGAGGGCCCGGGTCCCAGCCCATCTCATAAATGCAACTCGAAAGTGTACAATGTCTTGCAAACTTCAAGGTTCGAATTCGCAGGAAAAGGAATACAGCCATGACACTTTGTGTAGGATACTTGCTCGTGAAAACGTGCAGGAAATCAAGGTCGATCATCTTTATCAAAATCCATTATCAAGCATGCATACGAACATCGATACGCACCTATATACATATGTACTGCCCATCGAAACATTTCGTACATGTTTCCTGCTATAGAGGGTACAACATCAACTTCAATTACTCACCGTCGGTCTCGTCCTCCCATCGACGACATACAAACTGTCCAACTTGGTCGCATACATTGCGAACCGCCGTTCGTCCTGCGCCTCGTCCCACGGAGCAAGCACCTCTTCAAGCGCAGGTAGAGCCCGTACGATTTCGTCCCGCGCTTCCTGTGCATACCCCAGCTCATACCGACCCAGAAAATGGAACGAGACCAGATCCGACGGGTTATCCGTCTCGGACCGCAAGCGCTGCAGGGTCTCGAGCCGCGCCTGCTCATCCTCCAGTCTTGCCTCAGCCGTTGAAGGTATGGCAATCCCTTCACGCGACCACGCCAGCGCGAGCCAGGTGCTCGTCAGATCGGCCATCGCAAAGGGGATAAAGGACACGAGCGCGCCGATGAACGCGAGCGTGGGGTTGTGTGCGTACAAGACGTGCCGGTAGAGCATAGGCACGCGAGCAGGCCGGATGCGCGACGGGTCAGTGATGCGGACGAGCGCGCTCGGCGTACGGGTCGTGTCTAGCACGCGGAGGTAGGGCACGTCGGGGTCGTATCCGGTCCCGAACAAGACGTAGTCGACGTCGTCGATAGTCCGATCTCGCAGATGCACCGCAATCTTGTCATTTGCGGCTTGGCTGTAGCGCACGACGGGACCGACGTCCTGAATGCGGTCGTCGGGGAGGGAAGGGAATATGGATACGCGGCGCGTCGAACGGTATACGGGAAGCTGCGCGACGGTCGCCAATTGAGTCGCCATCTCATTGGCAGAATTGGCATTGCCTATCACAACGACGCGCTTTCGAAATAGAAATATAGAGAATCAACACCCCAAAGATGGACATTGACGACGAGACGTTGATCTCACCTTGCCCTTGTAGTCGCTAGGTCCTGTCCACGTCATCGCATGCCGAACGCGACCCGTTTGCTTAACATGATCGAGCCCCTCGACGACCGGGTACCGCGCGTTGTCGTACCACACCGTCGTGATCACCACCGCGTCCCACCTCTCCTCCTTCTCGACGCCATCCCGCCAATCGACCATGACGACTCTCCACCCACCGCCTTCCTCAGCCGGAACCTCGACGACTTCGAGCACCTCGTGACAGAGCCTGATCCGCCCATCGTCCATCGGAGGACGCGCGAACGCGGCGAGGTAGTCGTACGTCTCGCGCAGTGTCGGGAACGGCTGGTCTGAGCTGGGTGGCGGAGGAAACGGGTTTCCCGAGAACGAGAGGAACTCGGGTATCACGTTTCCGATCAGAGAGGGGTAAGCCGGTGATGCCCAGTGACGTTTTGGATGGGATGGATCCCCGCCGAGATCGTTCGCGTGTGGAGGGTGATACCTTGGGCATACCACATCGTTAGGATCGGATGCGACGTTTCGAGGACACGTAGCGCTGGGACATTACCAGATGCCCCCGATGTTGTCTTTGCGTTCCACCAGGTGCACGTCGTCAGAGTCGCCCCTAGCGAGGAGGTTTCGCAGGGTGACTAGGCCACAGGGTCCCCCACCGATCACCAGGACGCGCCTTGGACATACCATCGTACGCGGTAGTAGACACAAACACTGCCTTCATCTTGATTACAGTAAATCAAGGGCCGCGTTACTCCGGTAATTTGGTTTCTGTCTGACTTTCGCTCCAAGTCACTCTTGTTACATTTCACTCCACTATCTAATACCAACGACGAAGGGTAACACTATCGCGACAGACATGTACGTACGGTATTCAGATCTAGCATCATACATCCAAGCTCGCCGAATAAATAAATAAAAAACAGGGAAACTCAGCCGCTAAACGTATACAAGCCAAACTTTCTCAACGTCGTTGGCCATCTTTTCGGACTCGCGCTCCCTTGCCAACTCGTCTCCCGCTCTCCTTTTGACAAACGGAAACCGCCCGGCATACTCGGTTCCGCATCCTCGTCGCTTCCCGAGGTACGGACCTCCGTGTCCCTGGCGGTCGCAGTCTCTGTTATCGTCGCCCCAGTTTCCGTAGAGCCCCGCTCCACCTCGACCACGCGCGCCTCAGTGTCAGCACCGTCCTTCACGCTGGCCTCAATGGCACCAGTCAAGGAATCGTCGGCACAAGAAGAACCCGCCGCCTTACCGTCTTCCTCCTCCTCGTCGGGCCCAGTCACCTTGACGTTGAACCCGACCATGTCAGAGCTCCCGAGACTCAGCTTCGTAAACGACTCGGACACGTCGCTCGGGCTCCCGTCGTGAGAGGGCACGTTGCTGATGACTTCCGCCTCGGAGCTCATGTGGTCTTTGCCCCATCCGCCACTGCCAGAGGTCGATGCGGTCGACGTACGAGAATGCTTGCCGAAGCGATGTAGGGCCCGTGCAGACGCGATGGCGGAACGCCACCGCTTTTTAGCATCAAAGTGTTCACGTAGACCAGCACCGACGTCGTGCTCCGTCGATGCATCATGCTCTGTTAACCACTGGACGTTCCCGATGAGTAAAGTCCCCACGAGTAAACGGGCTGGTGACTCACGTGATTAGCATGCGCTTCTTCTGCCGTCGGTCGTTGCGCCGGATTCGGGTTCAGCAATAGTTTGACAAAGATCTTGGCTGGTGGATTCGGTCAATGACGGCCATCCAGACGAGAAGCAATCCCACCTTCGTCAGATATCTTGCACCAGTAGCGCTCATGGAACTCGATCCTTGCTTCCGTGGTTTCACGGATCATTTCTCTCGTGTCTTCTGCTCTGAACGGCGAGTACCCGCACAACAAGACATAGGTAATGACCCTGCACGACATTCGGATGTCAACACCGACACCCATAATCGATCCACGACACTCACCCTGTCGACCACACGTCAACGGCCTTGCTATGCCCTGTCTTGTTCAAGACCTCGGGAGCGACGTAGCCAAAGCTGCCTGCCATGGAATGCAACTGCTCTTCTGGGGAATGCAAATGTTTGGCGCTGTCGAATCCGTTCGTGAGGAGGATATCTATTGGAGATTAAGCGACATACATTCCAAAATCGGCGATGACGACGTCGCTATGTGGATCCTTTGTTCGGTAGATAATGTTTTCGGGTCTACGATGGGCACGTTGTATGAATCGCGATAGATAGCGTGTGAGATATGCTTACTTGAGGTCACGATGAACGATGTCATGTTCGTGCAGGTATTTCACCCCTGACAATACGGACCTAACGCATGTAGGGTCAGACCACGAGGCTATGACGCATTCCGAACAGAATCGACGAACCGAATAACACAGACGGCGTCCTTTTCAGTGAACTTACCCCTCTGCAGTATCCGCTCAAAGAGTTCGCCACCAGTGGCAAGTTCAAAAGAGAGGTAATATTTACTCCTCGACTCGAACCAGTCGTAAAACTTGACCTGTAAAGAAACCGTTGCATCAGCGTTCGATCAGACGACGAGCCCCGGAAACTCGACACGAACGACGTTGGGATGATCGAGCCCCTTCAGGACTTCCATCTCGCCCCACACGGCCTCCTCGTTTCCCTTGACCTTTTTCTTCGCGATCACTTTGAGAGCGACTTCCTTGGTCGCCAGGGTGCGCGGGTCCGGCGTTGATTTACCCGAGGAGCGGTGGTGCAGCGCCATGCTAAAGAGAGGGATCATCGACGGAGCGTGCGGCGAGTCGACCGGGCTCGGGCTCGAGCTCGACGACGGGGGCGCACCCAGCTTGGCGATGTCGACCTGGTCAGCGGGGATGTGCCACGTCGCTTTCTGTTCCCGTGAGGTATTAGCAAAAGTTGTACCAGTACTAGTAGCCGCCCGCTGATCGCTTACCATGACCTTTCCAAACGTGCCGGTTCCGAGCACCTCGTGCACATCGTAGAACTGTTTCTTGACAAAGCTGGGAGGTTGGGGTAGCACTGCGTCCTTCAGGGATAGATGCTTCATTGTCGCGACGCCCCAAGCCCTACTAGGAGATGGTTCTGTTGTCTGATAGTTGCGATGTTCCTCGACGAAACAAGAAACGGTCGTCAAGACGCGAGATGTTGCACTGGTCCTAGTGTCAGGTTCGCAGGATGTGGAGTGGGACGAAGCTCGACAGCGGACACGGCTGCGCTGATCGAGTCGCTAGCACCGCCGCATGTGTCAAATCAGTCAACGTGATTTCATCAGTACTAGTGCTATGGATACAGTATGTTTAGCGATCAGTATGATACATCAAAGTTAAGCTATCACTACAATATGAGACGAGCAAAAAAGTTAAAATCGGCACAGATTAATCATTAAAAGAGCTGCACGACGAAACCAAGCATCCCGGCCAATATTCCGAGTTTCCAATCATTGGTTATACCCTTGGCTGCTGATGTTGATGTCGATGTAACTGTTTGAGAAGTCGTTTGAGACGAACTCGTCACAGTGGGACTTTGAATAACTGTGCTTTGATAGCCAGAAACCGCTCCAACAGATGTCGCAGAAACGTATCTGTTGTCAGACGGTGAGCACCGACGAACAAGAACGGGATGGCAAAGCTTACGCGGAACTGGCAGCTGCAGGATCTGCATTAGGGTTAAACATGACACCATTAACAACTTGAATGACACCGTTGGATGCCAACACATTTCTGTCTACGATCTTGACCGCATTAGATCCTCCGACGGAAACATATTCACCCGTAGAGTTAGTGATGAAGGCATACACCTGACCGCCTGCCGATACAAAACTGGTCTTGTTGGATATTTGGGTCGAGTAAAGAGTAGACCCATTGATGACCTGTTAAACGCAGTTACACCGTCAATCGCCGACAACTCAGATCGAAAAGACAAACATGGTTGAAGAGAATGTCTCTGTACGCTGTCAAATTGCCAGAATATCCAGACAGGTTACTTCGTGCCGCTTGTATAGCCTCGTTGTTTGGCGCAAACACGGTGACGCCGCGGGCGGATTCCAGTATGTCTAGGAGTGAAACATTTTGAGCGGCGTCCAACTTGACACGGTGACCGTAATCAGCGGTCGCGTTTTGGGTCGCGTTTTGGAAAGTCGTAGACTGCAGAATGCTCTCAAGAGATGTGAGATCGTACGACGAATTGCTGAAAATAGCAGACATGTTGGGCGGAGGGACGAGCACGGAATCAACTGCCAGAATTGCGGAATCGTTGAAACTGGTCATGTTTACGACTGATATGTTCGCCCTAGAGTTAGGGGCATTAGAGAGGACGAGGACAGGAGATAGGGAAATACCCTTGGTTCTGAACGAAAATCGACCCATCATTTGACTTGGACCAAATAAGAACTTGGGACTCATTTCTTGGAAGCTGGACGACCGCCGAATCGTTGAGCAATGTGCGTCCGATAGTCAAATTGGGGTATGTCTGGGTCTCATTTACGAGGTTTCCCGAGACAATGTGATACGCAATGAGATCTGCCAAGTAAGTCTGGTTTGCGACAAGAGAGGTATTCACGGAGGACCCTAGAAAGCGGTGAGTATGACTGCACAGTACTCTCGAGACGACGTACAAGCTTCGTCGGTGGGAGCAAAAATGGTGAAATTTCCCTCGGGGAGTTGGCTCAGGACAGACTGGCCAAAGGGGGTCTCTTCGAGACACTTGAGCTCGTAGGCAAACCGATCGAGACCGGATGCATTGAGAGCCTGCAAGAAGCTGGTGAGATAGCCACCACCGTCGGCAAGGACGAAGGGGACGAAGGGGAGGGCTGCGAGGAGGGTGAACATGGTGTACGAGAGAAAGAAAGATGCAGAGGGGCTCATAAAGCTCACCTGTTTATGACGCAATGCGCAGCTATATGAATAAGAGAATATAATGAGTCGCACTCCGAGTCTATTAGAATGACGTTCCAAACTCGGCATTTACCGGACTACCAACTCAATTTTGTCCCTCCAACTACAAAGTTACTAGACTTTCAATGGCACGCCGCGCTCCACTTCAGAACCCAGCCCTCTTTGGCGCACCACCACCGCGACGCCCTGCTGCAGACCCAAACGAATCCGCATTCTCCAGGTTCATCCGTGAGGAGGTGTTCGCACCAGAAAAAATCGTCGGCAACGTTAACATGGTCATCGCCACGAGTGTCTTTGCAGCTGGGGTGTTTGTCGTGAAGACGTGGGGAGACCTTCTAGTGCCTGCATGACGAGACCACGGCTTGCAGTCGTGTGCGGTCGTCGTGTTCACTCGGGTCCAATAGTCTACAATGACTCATCATGTGAGTGGCGTAGCTAGTCTTTCTACCTACAATATTCCCTGACCCAAACCCGCCCCAGGTTCTTCCGCGCTTTCATATTCTTGTTCCGTGCTGTCATTCCCTACTCAGACAAAAAAAAAAGCATAGCCATGTTCGCGCCGTAATGTTGTCCTCAGTCATAGAGAGTACAATTACTAATAAATCATACCTTTGTGTCGTGAATATCGCAGTGGTCCGCTGAAAGCCCCTACGACGTAATTAGTTTCCCAATGTCACCTCCGTAAAGCAAAGAAATGCAGAAAAACACCTGTCCAAAACTTTTCAAGTGGAAATGCCACTTGCTAGAACTTTTCTCCGAGGGGTATCTTCCCCAGCTCTGCCGAATATTCCTCTGACACCGGTAATTTGCGAACGTCTGTACCGATTGAATTGCTTATGCATTCCTCGACACACTGGCAGTCGCGTACAAGGTTTGCTCGTTTGTTTGTTACCGCCAGCCTCAAACCTTGTTCCAGGAGATGCCTGCACTCTAATGGCGCCGAAATACGCCTCGAGTTTGACTGGTGTTACAGACCGCATCTTGGAAGCTTTACCATACAAATTATTCGCAACGCCCGATCTCACGGTCGCGTTTTTCCAAGCTCAGAATCTAGCCAACCTCGTTGGAATAACCAATTCTCTATCGTTAATCTGAGAAGCCGTGGTCCACCAAGAAGGCAATTTTTGAATTGTTTACATCAGAAAGCCCCACAATTCGTGCGGCGACTGTTTCCTTTTCTTTTTTTTTTCTTTTCCTTTTCTTGTTGGTCCCCTCGCGACCCCGCTGACTCAGGAATGTTGCCACAGATGTTTGATCCCTTGATTCAGGCGCAAAGACGCGGAAATGCCCGCGGGGCGCTCAGCACTCACGGTCTTTTTCCCTCCCTTCACGAACGTCTCTCTCCTTCCTTGCCAGCCCCAATTCAACGCCCGGACGTTTGGGACTCGCGTGACCGCTTTCACCACATGGTTGAAGGCACGCATGGCTGTCCGAGACCCTGTATTGTTGCCAGTGGGCGCCCTCATCTATATGCTTCCACGTCGCCTCCCGTGCCCGTAGGCGCTACGTTCCGTGTTCCCCCGAATGAACATGTAACCTCCATCGCCCTACGGCCAGCGCTGACCGACACCGCCGGGGTCGGACTCTAGCCTCCAAAAAAAACAAAAACGGACCAGCATCACGGTTGTTGCCATAAACACCGGCCTCGTGTTCCAATCCATGGGATTTTCACTGCCGTGGCTTTGTGCTCTGGGTGACACCATCACAGATTCCAGCCTATACCTATCCAGGTCGGCTCCAACGACAGGCCCGAGGGACCCTGGTCGCACGTAATGGTGAGTAACGCGATCATCGAGAGTAATGTTGTACGTGTGATCCGAAAACAAATAGGCGGCGTGGGTTGCGCCTACGCCTACCCGGTTTCACCGCAAGAGGGCTGACGCCGCCCCCACGATCCCGGGTGATGCCTTGACGAGAGCGAGGACAACGTCAACCAAAAAGAAAAGAAAAAGGCTCACCCACGAGGTCGACGCCCCAAGATACGTAGAACCCGGATCATGGGGATCCACTCATCTCGTTAGCCCGATGGGTCCGGGCCTCCCAAAGGACGTTATCCATCTTACTCGTGCAAGATTTAGATTCACGCGTACGAAACACGTCTCGTCACCTACACGTTCTCGACACTGACGCTTGTTTTCAGCCTACTTGGCATACCGCCGAATCATTGCATCTTTCTGCACATCCACGACGGTCGTCCGAGTGACACCGCTATCCGAAGCAGATGGCCCTAGAGGGTCCCTCGGTGATTGCCACGCACAGCAATGGAACGCTCCGCCCTCGTGTCGTCGGTACATTTGGTCGGACTAGCCTGGCCCTCCCCCTCTGCCCACGCTCTCTTGCCCTTGCAACCCACTTGATCCCGAGTCCGGGTTCACATGATCACGCATTTACACACCCAGCCACCGTTTTTTTAATTTGGCGTTGATGTGAAGCGTAAGAAGCACACGATGAGGTCTCGAACTTCTATCAACATGGGCGATAGAGGGGGATAGCGATGGCGCATGTCCTTTTGTTTTTTGTTTTTTTATATTTTTGCTCCTCGTCATCCATGGAGTAACAAGACCGAGCGTCCGAGCGTTGGTATGCTGCCGTTCCAGCCCTGATTGTCGTTTCGTTCAAACTTGATTGCAAGATCGACTCCGTGTTTGGAAGGTCAGCTCATGATCGAAGTAGAGAGAAGAAAAGAAACCAACTCCGTGAACCCCGAACAATAACAGAGGTCCTATGCTGAATGACGGCAAAATTATAAAGTTGGCACATTCTGCGAGTGGGGACAGAGAGGAGCAAAACAGTTGCGATGGGGATGCGACGACATTGTAACGATATGTAGCTATTGAAAATACCTGAAAAAACAAGAACACAAAAAAAAACATGGAGATGTATGGAGTGAATGCGAGTCATGGGTTGTCCGATGCCAAAGATCTAGACATTGTCCTGCTTCTAATTGTTTCACCTCGCCCTCCAATACCGCATTTGCGCGGGATCACCCCCTGATCCAGCGGGGGGTGGGCTGGTCGAGGCCTGAGAGTATGACACTGGCTGACCGGAAGAGTGCGCAAGGGAAACGGTTCTCGCCTGCGTCTGGTACGATTCAATGGCAGAAGGCGAACCGGAACCGTATGGTGGTTGCAGGGATGGATATGATCGCCCTGAAACCGGGTTTCCTGGAATGGCCGCGACAGTACCAAAGTGCTGGGACGGTACGGAAATAGGCTGAACGGAAGTTGATGGGAAGCCTTCATGAGCACCGCTCTGAGATGGGTAGAAGGGCGAGTTGAGCGTTGGGAAATAGGTGGCCGTCGGTGCTCCCGACGAGCTGGATGAAGATAGTGCTTCCGACGCACCCGTCCTAACCCAGGCATGAGGCTGAGGATACACACGGTGCCTGTCGTCCGGACCCAGCTCCTGGCTGTTCTGCGACCACGCCTGCATCTGCACCCGGCCCTGATCGTCCCTCCCGCTAGACCATACTTCCTGCGTAGAGCCCGATTCGGGGAAGCTAAACGACGAGGACGTCGGCTGTGTATGGTGTTGCTGTTGCGCCGACAAGTATGGGTGATAATAATTTGCGCCGTGCTCAGATCCACGAGCGACGGACGAGATGGACGATGCCACGCCAGTGTCGGGCGTCACACGACCCGGACGAGATATATACGAGACTCGCGTGTCACCAAGGGAACGGAAAGGCGCATCTGGCGGCTGGTAACTGGATGCGCGCGACTGGGTGGCCGGAAACGTTCCGCCCGAAGGATCCGCGGGCAAGCTTGCATAACGAACGTCGTGTCCACTGAAACGGGGATCGTCTACGTCAGCCGTGTCGACAGGAGACACGTCGCTATATTCAGTACTTCCGGAGAAATCATCGACGATGTCGGAGCTCGATGCGTAGTCTGCGGCGAGACCGGGGGAAGGTTCAGGCTTGCGACGTTTCCGACTGTTGTTGGGCCGCCTCTTGTACACATAATCGGGGTACTTTTGATTGAAGTTGTCTTTGAGGATTTTGGCTTGATCGAGGTAGAACTGTTTTTCAGACTGGACGATCAAGAAGTTGGCGATCAGATAAGTGATGTAGAAGCAAACTTCTAACCAAGCTCATCCCGTTCCATTCTCGACTGAGAATCTTGCTCACTTCTCCCGTGCGCATCGATTGATTCTCTGCGGCAACCTGTGGTCTGCGTCGACGAGCGAATATCATGAAAGCGTTCATTGGCCTTTTTGGAGTGCCGTCGGCGTTGAGCGTCTGTGACGTCAAGGCGGCATTGGAATCGTCTGCAAAGGAGTGAACAAGGACGGGAGGGATGAGGAAAAAATTGGAGGCGTGCCATCGTAGTTCGATTCCATTTTGTGTGGTTCGGAGTACTGTAGATAACCGCCGTCGTCGTCCGAACCAGATGGGGAACCGTGGTCAAGCATCGACCCGGGATGCTGCGCCACAGGATGATGTTGGCCGTGAAAGTCTGGGTTGTAGCCTTGCATGCTAACGAATGTGCAAGGACGGTGGAGGAGGACGGTGGGAGGTGACGGCAACTGGGAGGAGTTCTGTGAAGGTCAAATGATCGACAGAGAGACTGGACCAGCCGGATAACAAACAGGGCGGGTAGAAAATACGGAAGACGACTTGGCTAGGAGCCAGCGTTTTCTAGGAAGGGAGGAATGATGGTGCACGGTAGCAAATAAAAGCATGGCAGATAGACGAAAACCGACTGGAGAATTAAGTCTGATAATACATGCAGAATGAACCTTGGAGCATGGATTCGCGGAGATCGTGGGTTCGGTTATGGCACCGGAATTGGGCCACGATTGAAACTGAGCGCTCACAGGAACACTTCTTCACCCAAAGCACAGACACTTCTCCGGCCTCGAGGAATCTCCAAGGACAGGCCATTCCTCACGGTCGTCCAGGCCCAATCTTGGATCGATGCCGTTTCCTAATTACGCCAGCCGCGATCTTGGATTCCTGTTTGGGCTAGATGCTCTAGGGAAGGCCCTTTTTTTCAGGCGCTCAAGACCCCCGAAATTACACGACGCGTGTTACAGAGACTTGACCAAGGAAGGCTATACTCACGGTGAAGGCCGACGTGTGCCAAGTCCCAGATTGGAGACGCGTGCATTTTGTGAGGCTATACGTGTGCCCAGGATCCGGATCCCCACTGCAAGGCTGCTGCAAAGAAATTTTTGACTTTGTCAACGTGCGCGTAGTCAGGCCAGAGATTACCACACCACGGCAACTGGCCCGGCGGGTAGTGCTAGTGAGATTCGGGAGGGCCACGGCGGAGATTGCAAGACAGTGTAAAGCTGCGTCGTCTACAAGTTGCCAATACGTTCGGCCCCGTTGTATATGACAATGCGATGCGTACAGCGACGGGGCATTGCAGCGGAAAGTTCCGGCGTAGCTCCTCCTACGACCAGTGACTGAGCAGACCTACAGTCTTGAAAGGCTCAGGGTGCACCCTAAAATGTATAAAGTTTCTCGCAAGGGAGATTATGTATCCTTTGTCGCCGCTGCGTTATTTTTTATTTTTTCTTCTGCTTCCGATCAAAGGGATCACTCGTCCTGCGGATAACGTTTGCGTGTACTAATCGTGCATAATTCGGACAGCATGGAGACAACGCTACAGAAGATGCGTGTTCTCTTTTAACTCTGGAACCAGCAGATCTGTGCGCTCAAAATTTCAAATGACCCAACTCTTCCTCTTCTCTGACTCGAGTGATCCGCATTGCTCGTTTCCAGCGGTGGCCCGTCGCACCCAGGCGTGGCCTTCTGCCCAATCATTGGGTGATCGCGCTTCATTACGTACGCGCGCAGCTCACCGTGACGACCCACCTTAACGCACGAGGACCAGACGATCTCCGCTGCAAAATCTTGCTCTAATCATTAATCATTTGAGCTGCATAGATAGGTACCAAATTTGCTGATCGTGACGAGGCTCGGGGCCAGCATATCCAAATCGCGATAAAGGAGGACTCGGAGAAGCCAGATTTCCCAAGCGACGCCGTAATTCGTGCAACTTGATGGAGGGGCAGCAGGCTCCCGTGCCTTGCATCAAAGCTGGGTTCCATTGCTATGAAAACCTGCCCGTCAGCCATCATTCTCCCGGTGACGGCTACGAGGCCAACGATAACGAAGAAACGTGGAATACGCTCACTGCAGCACACTGGTATGAACAGCTCCACAGTCCGCGGGGACTTGAGGTCTTCTCTCAAGGAACTCGTATGGGTTATCTCTTCGAGAAGATGTGTGGGCGTCTTGCTCGCTCACGTAACGACGAGAGCTTCCCATTCCACTCGGAATCTAACAGTCACGTCGGACCCCCGAGACGGATGCGCCCGATGTTCTTGAGTGTACCCTGTGAAAAGAACCCAGCTTTCTCAGAAAGAATCTCTCACTAAACGCCGATCCGTTCAACAACGTTCGTCCCTAGCCCAAGCGCGCTATCGATCCCCGTTCCGAAGAACCATAAAATTAACCCCTTGGCACGACCCCCTTCGCATGCGGCAAGATAAAGAGTTTTTGGGTGCTAATAACCAATCCTGGTGAAACTGCCATGTGAACGTGGTCTCCTACTCGCATATGCGACAGCCCCACTCCTCAGGGGCCCGCTTCCGGAAGCTATGGCGTGCACCTGGGTGCTCGTGGGTTAGAGTAAATCACGATTTGAAAATGTCAACATACTACGATCATGCACTCCACCAACCGCAAGAGGTTAGCGGTGGTTATGCCAGTGCCCGTTCAATTTCAAAGTCTGAACCCTGCAATGTGAGTATACGACCCTGGCAATGAAAAGCCTGGGGGAAATAATAATGAAATGAAATGTCACCCGCATAGCAGCGAGCGCAGTCACTGCGGGGCAAAAGGCCTTGGTGAATGTTTATATGACACATGTGTGCTTAGTAAAAAGGGACTCCCTGGGACCGGCAACGTTCTGCTCCTCACCTCTAATCAGTCACAATCCTGATCGATGAAGGACACAGTCATAGACGCCAGTAAGCCTGGACTTTCATGCATCATACCGCATCATTTTCTCACCCTACCCAGACTTCCCAAAGACCGCGGATGGGCGTGTATACCATCTCGGGATAAAATCAGGCCAAGTGGCAAATAGGATCGTGAGGTTTTGCACTTCGACATCATCAACACGCGGAACGTCCTCGCTGATTCCTGTTTGCCCTCGGGCCCTTCAGGTCACTGTTGGCGCACTTTCCCGCGCTGAGCACATTGCGACGTACCTGGATGCGTCTCCAAAACCGTTTTCGTTGTACTCCGAGCGTGGGTTCCTGACCATCACAGGACGCTATCGCGGCGTCCCCGTCTCCGTCGTGTGTATCGGCATGGGCGGTCCTAATGTGGACTTTTTCATTCGCGAAGTGAGAGAGTGCCTACAAGGCGACATGTTGGTCGTAAGGCAGGCTTCTCTTCTTTTCGTCACTCGAGCCATCATTGTTTACTTCATGTGTCCGCAAGGCTTGGATCATGCGGCTGTCTGACAGACTTACCGGTTGGGACTCTCGTTTTACCTAAAGCGAGCGTTGCGATTACAAGAAACCTAGACTTTGATTTCGCCAACGGAGATCGTTGGAGGGTTCCTTACAGGTTGAGCAAACCGGTAAGGCAACCAGACCGTATGAATGTCCATTTTAACGATCGAGTACAGATACCCGCGGACTCGGATCTTTTGACTACGGTGCGTTTTAGATATTTGTGGTCGTTCGAAAATAACTAGACCATCATAGTAGCTTCGGCGTGCCTTGGAGTCCACAAGGCCACTGGGTGCCTCGGACCTCGTTGCGAATGCAGTGAATGCATCTACGGACAGGCATGTTGCTCGTGTTTGTTCGACCAGCAGAGCCAAGACGATTTTGCTAGTTTTTACTCTTCTCAGGGAAGGCAGACTTCGTTTCACGATCACAACTCGGGGTTAATCAACCATTTGAGGGAGACGGTACAAGACATTGCCACGCTCGAGGTAAAAATGCTTTGCATCTTTTTCTTTTCGGTCCTGGAGGTCTCGTAGTTGATCTTACCTCGTACAGATGGAGACTTATTGGATTTTTCACCTTGCGGCAAGCTGGCGAGGTCTCTCGAACCCCTTACCCGCATTGAACCCGCCATTGGCCGCGGGCCCGGTGATGCCGGTCGCCACTTCTACTCCCGCGTCCTCGGAGCGAGAAAAAATGTGCACTGCCCTGCAAGGGTCATCGAGTGCCGGGAAGGAGAAGGATGCGATGCAACGACGACCATCTTCAATCAGGGCAGCAGCCGTTCACATGGTCTACGCATCTCGGTCTTCACGGGAATTCATCACCCCTGAGCACGTCTCCACACTCGAGGCATGGTGCGGTCAAGCAGCGTTGGAAGCACTTTGTGCCACGGACATTCCCTTGGAAGTGCGTGCCTGCTTTTCGCCGTGATGAAAACACATGGACTGATGCGTGTGTCTTGCGGACGAAGCAGCATTTGCACCCGCAGGAAGGGAGCGTTTGGGATACCAAGGTCGTTCCTTTAAAAGCGGCGCTATGAGAACGCTTTACGCTCTAGAGAAATAGGCACTATAGAGCACAACAACGAATCTCGAAGTATATCAAAAGTTGTTTTTTTTTTGTCTTCGATACGACGTGGTTAGTTCCAACCTTAAACGCCACAATTCCTTCAGGGTCGTGTAAACTTAGATATACACATGGACTACCCTGCCTTGCAAAGTTCCAACGGGAAGCTTGAAAACAAAGAAGAAAAAATTATTTGAAGCCAACCGGCGGCGCTCGTTTCCGGATTTGGAAGCGAGGCGGGACGCGAACAGCAAATATTACGAGACCAAGGACGCCTTATTTTTCAAACCGAGACAAAAAAAAAAAGAGAATAACGGGCAGTATCGACGGACATTACAAAAACGCTGACCACGGAAACGAGCTGGCTGCACTGTGACGTAGTCAGGTCCGGTGCTCTAACGTCAAGGTGACGAAAACCACTCACAGGATCCACGTTTAATTACCAACAATGGTACGACAATTCTTATTATGTGGACTCATCACCTGTAGATGACCATGGTCCCCCATCTGCCCAGCGATAACGCTTCGTGATGGCTAATTTGTGGACAGTCTTCTATATGAAGACAAGCGAGCCGAGTAGGGTGCAACGCTTCCTGCATGGGGATGAGCGTAGACCACGACGAACCGCTTACAGCGCCATCGGAAGCAACACGCTGCTGTGGCGGCTTGGTGCCCATATTACGCATCTTCTTGAGCGGGCGTATCTTGCGACCCAGCGCAGCCGATACTTCCGCCTCGACTGCGTCTCCGTCGTCATCCGAGTCGCGCGACCTTGCATGCACGGTGGACCATAACGTCTCGAATTCGACGTCGGGACAATTCCACAGCGCGAGATCTTCCAATCGGGGGCACATGCGCACGCCGCACACTTTAGCGGTGCGAGCACCGCCCTTATTGGCTACGCACCCATATGCCTCCGCCAGCGCCTCCAGTACCACATTGACACCCGTGCACGTTCCCAGCATCAACGAAAGAAGGTTGGGCATGTACCCGAGCATCGACCGGCCGTGCGCAGGCGAGATGTCAAAGTTAGACAAGGACAGGTGTGTCAAGTGCGGAAGGCGGGGATCCCGAAGGATGGACTCGAGTCTGTGAAGGCAAGGAAAACCGGATTCTTTGCGTAAATGCTGACCGACAAAGGCGATGTCGAGCTTAGTGAGGGAAGGGAGGAGAAATTGACGTAGAGAACTGAGGGTGTCTTCGTGCTGGCAGTTCACGTTGAGCTCTTTAAGTGCGGGAAGGACGAGCACGCTGGAGAGTGGTTCGGCTTGGATGAACGAATCTTGGTCATTATTATGATTACCGCGAAATTGGTTGGCCTCAGAACGTTTAGTAGGCGATTGGGCAATCAAAAGGTCCCATCTTTCAAGTGCCGGGAGATTTATCAGCGACATGAACGGAAAGACATCCCTGTGGTATGCATATTTCCAGTCGAGGTGCTTCAGCTCCGACAATTCAACGGAAGAGACATTGTGCGACTCAGTACCACTACGACCTTTGGTAATGGGGTCCCACATAGGGGTTACTCCTATTAAAGAAAGCTCGTGGAGCTGAGGAGTATTTCTCAAGAAGCCGATGAGATGAGATATCTTGAGCGTGAAGTGGTGTAGTCGCGTAAAATGAGATTTCTTGGGTGGGTAGGATAATTCAAGAGTGCGTATCGTCCGAACCAAGAAGGCAGGGAAAATAGTTAGAGGCATCTGTTGCAAACGGAGGTGCGTAAGAGCAATCGAACCCGCTGAGGGTTGATCCTCCGATAGAAGATTGGAGTTGAGGAGTTGGGTACCCTCGAAAGAAGGATCGAGTGTACTAAGCGCGAGGTCTAGGATCTCGAGCTCGGGAAAGTGGCTATAAACACCAGCAATGCCTGTTAAGATATGTTCCATGCTCTTAGCGAAGCTGCATTCGAAAGTAAGTGAACGAAAGCGTCGGCTGGGGCGACAGAGGGAGTGGATAATGTTGATCGAAGTTTCTGCCTCGAGCGTCGACGTGGTCAGGTTGTCGGAAGCACCAGCACCGGACGTAGAAATGAAATTGAAGGAAATGGGTGAGCTCCCTGCGCGCTCCAAAAATGTGAACAATGGCTCAGGTATCCACTGGGGCGTTCGGTAGGAGATAAACGACCAGAGACGCGACGTCCCAAGGGCGAGCTCACGCCACTTGTGGCACACATGCGAGATGAGAATAGGAGCTGAGTTGTATGACGGTCCGACTGACATGTCGATGCTTTCGTCTTCGGTACGGATGAGGAAGATTTCGACGAGGAGTTCTACGGGGAGCCAGTTTATAGGCTGCTTCTGGCTTTTGAGCTCTGCAATCTTGGACCCCAACGCCACCCTCTCCGCCCTAACAGAACTTTGGAGCCTAATCATGTCCTCCACTATACGAGCATAGTCGTCTTCTCGACGCTGTAGAACGCTGAGTTGCGCCGCGAGCAGTTCAATTTCCCTGTCGATCATCTCCGAGGGCTTTCTGGGCATTCGTACGCGGGATTCGGGTCGAGTATCGCTAAAGGAAACGGTGAATTTCTTTTGTTTCATCGTGTTGCACAATGTGGAAGAACCTAGCGAGGAGCGCCAGAGCTCGGTTTTGTACGGTGTTGGGGAAGAAGTCGTGGAGTTGCATACAATGTCCTGTGCTTTAGTACTCACGATTTTGCTTTATGATCCGCTGAGCATACCAGAACAAAAGAAACTGGGTAGACGGAAGGTGAATTGCCAAGCTCAAGTCCAGTGCCACCCGTGGCTAATAATTGGTCATTGTCGGACTCCGCTTCCGTTCACCAACTGAGACCCGGGTTCAGAACGTTGAACAACCAGTGAGATTTAGCCCAAACGTCGTCCCATTTGACCTCTACAACTCGCGTTCAGCTCCCTGGAGTGACCCGAGCTCGTTGCAAAAGCCGGGTGCCGTACACGGCAGTGAAGGCTGTCGCTTATGCTATATCTCGATGACTCAAACGTGAAATACTGCCAGGCTGCTCTAGTGACTAAACAGAGCAGGCGGAATGCCTGCTGGAGCGACAGTGACCACAAAAGTTGTGTTGGTCAGATCGTTTGTACAGGTTCACGAGCAACAAAGTAAGCAGCTTGGCCTGACTCGATGACGTCGAACTGCTTAATAATTGAGCCAGCCAACGCAAAGATACTGGCCCAGCGAAATAAAGTACCCTTGTACGGCACGAGCCAAGGAATAATTCCCTCTGATCGACGGGCGAAACCAGACTCTAACCAACGGTAAACAAATTGGCTCTGATAAGTACTTAACTAGGGTGCCCCAGAGAAATTGCTGGTGCATTTTCCCGGCGAATCATCAATCTGGAACCACAAGTCTAATCTAATTAGTTTACATATGGCAAAGCGTGACGAAGCAGGTCGGGTAAGTCGTAGCATTACAATCTGCCCAATTCAGCACCCGAAGTCTAACGCGTGTTCGGAATGACAGCACTTGTTTACTCTTCTTATCGTCGAGTTGGTGGCAGGAGGTGGAGTCTTAGATCCGGTCCGTCACGATCACAAAGCCGTTAATGCTCCTAGAGGGTCCAGCTCTAGTTCAGGAAAACGCCCGAAGTTCGGAAATGTTGCTGCACAGTCGCGGCGGGCTCGTGTGGGCGCAAAACATTATGTCTTGTTTGACCCCCCCTTGGGAGCTCCAATTCAAGATCACACAACGCACCCGGTCATCGCACTGCATCCGTAGATCGATCACGGTGATGCAATAATGTGCATTTCGTGAGCGGCGAAAGAGCGCTCGATCAGTCGTTCTAGAACGAGATCCGTGTTGCGGTCGCCCCCGTGAGCATGCGTTTTGCACAGGAGGACGTCGCTTCTGGCCCGGCGGGATTTACAGACTTCACGCAGCAGTTTGTGCGCGTTGTGTGATTTACTGACGGTCACGGACACCTGCCACATCCAGGCGCCGCGAGAAAGGTGGGTTTGCGTAAGATCCTCGACGGGTCCGCTTATCTCAAAGCTCATCTCCGCACAACTGTCGTCACGGTGGCCAACATGTGTGGGGTACGAACCGTCGTGCAGAATCACGCAAGCACAAACGTGCTGTGGGTTCTTGCTAATGTGATAATCTGGTGGTCAGAGATCGCTCATGACCTGGATCATTACTTGACGGCATCCAGAAGACTGAGAAGAGCATGGTGAAATCACGAGGGCACCAGAACATGCCACCAAAGTTTCTTTGCCTGACGTTCGAGAGGCAATTACACGATGAAACACGTCATTTAACACACCAGGAAAACACAGGTTCCATTAAATTTAAACCCAAGTACATCCATTTTCGAATGGCACGCGAAAATTCCGTGATGGCCTCTTTATTTCCAACTCAGTTTCGTCTGCGCAGCATTCAGCTCAATGGACAAGTTAGAGATGACCAGTTCCTCGTTCGCAGCGTCGTAGGTCCATCCCTTGACCTCGTCGTCGCCAAGCATCACCGTCGTCAGATACTGCACTCCGAGAACGGTGATCGTCTGGAGCTCCTGCGCGATATTATACCCTCCAGTGCTTTCAATATTCAACTCGTCATCGCTCGCGGAGAAGCTCAGAATACGGTTGTGACCAGGGGGATAGCTTTCGCCGTCGTCAACATACGCATCTCCAGACGCGGTCCCTGCCTTGTTCAAAGATACGAGAAGCGAATACGGTCCCTCGCGCGTCTCGTAGGTCGTGTAGGCAGGTTCCTGATGCAAGAGTAAGATGGAGCTGTCTCGAATGTGGACGTTGATGTGGCCGATAGGAGCGCTCAGAGTCGTGTTTGCGCCGGAAACCGCATCGACAACTGCGTGGGTCCACCAATCACGCCAGATGACAGTGCCTCTCCCAGGGAAGATACCTGGGGGTCGAGTTGACGTTAACAATCAGTATTTTCTACAAGATCGCACAAACGTGCACACGAACCATCAACTGTGGTTGCTCCGGGTGCCAACACGGGAGTGACAAGAATGTCCCTTCCGATCAGCCACTGTCTGTCCACGTTGAAAAGCTCCGGCTCGTCGGGAAATTCGTAGAAAAGGGCCCGCACGGGAGGGAGACCCTTGGTAGAAGCATTGGCAAAGAGGGTATACTGATATCGATATATCGCATTTAGCTCGCTCAAGAAATGAATTTGGGGTGACTACGCACCCAGTACGGCAGCAATGAATACCGGGCGGCGATGGCAATGCGGGATGCGGTTGCCACACTGTCCCATCGATAGGGTTCTTGAGGAAGAGCACCATATGTATTGTGGTTCCTGTAGAATGGAGTAAAGGCTGAGAGCTGCATCCACCGGTTGCAGAGTTCTTCATCGGTATTAAGATCTAGTAAGACGAGTTAAAATGCGGCAGCTTCCAGCTGTGAGAGACAACTCACTGAAGCCACAAGTGTCGGCACCAACCATCGGAATTTGGTAAATCTGGAATTGTAAAATACCCTGGATGCTCAAGTACATGTATTTCCATTGACTATAGTTGTCACCAAGCTAAAGAGTGGATAAGAACTTAGTCGTCCCCAATAAGGAAGGTGCCTACCCAGTGTCCAGTCCACTTTCCGGCGGACGGGAAAGTCGAGCGACTGATTAAGAACGGCCTCTTCCCAGGGTGGATAGTCTGCAATGACAGATGCGCAGCCTTCTCCTCCATCATACCAAACAGATTGTGCACGTCCAGCTCAACATATCCACCGGAATTCGTTGCGTTCGTAGCAACCGTATTCACAGAGAGCGCTCCAGCACCTGAAGACAGGACGAATCAGCCATCCATCCAACTGAATGAGGGAAAACTTGACCATTATGAATGGGGTATGGAGGATAGGTAAGATTGACATTCGGTTCGTCTCCAGCACCAATACCACGCTTCAAGAGTTTTTCCGTAGCTTCGGTTGAACAAGAATTAGTCGACGTCCCGTTTATCGTCATGTTGCCGCTGGGTCCCCAGAGAGTTTCATTATAGCTGCCAAAGAAAAACGTCTCAGAACTTTGCAAGCACAGATCAAACCCAACCAATGCTAACCATTCAGGGTACCCTGTTATGACAGTACCGATCACACTGAACGGTTGCAATGCCGAGAGGTTTGCACCTGTACCGCTGTCCTCGGGATAAGTATGTATCTCCACACACGATTCTACTGTAACTTGCCAGGAATAACTGCAGAACACACTTGGCTCATTCATATCGAGCCAAACACCGGAGAGTTGTACGCCGAGCTCAGTCCAATTCTTCAGTGCTTCGGTCCACCACCCTTGAGTGCTTTCCGCAAACCAATCAGGGAAAACCTAACATAAAGCAATCGATAGACATAGCTGAAGCACATCAGGAAACGTACTGTGTAACCAGGCCAAACTCTGCCAATATAGAGGGATCCATCAGGATTCTTCATAAAGGTATCTCTGCGCAAGCCTGAGTTGTGATACGCTAGAAAACAAGCTTATTTATATACCTTGCAACTCCTTCAGAGAATGGGTAATACTACGCAAAATGCTATCAGAAGAGGAACAACACTGTTCGTTAACAAAGCTCACCACATCAGTTGAGTTGACAGTGACCGCAAGGGCCGCATCAACAATAGGAATGTCTGTGGAAATAGCAGTTTAGCATGCACTAAATGCCGTGTCGTCAGCTGAACTCACAATGTTGATGATTGGCGGCCTAATAAATCAAATCAATCACTTTTCATTATTTCCAAGCTGCCAACTGACCAATTGCTCAATGAATTGTTGCACTTCTTCTGCAGGAAATCTCACAGGATCAGTTGTGAAATCGCGATATGCATCATACAGATCGATATCATTCCATTGAACTAGTCTTTCACTCAGTCGACAGTCATCACGAATTACATCAAACAAACCTTCGAGAGGAACATTCGCTGCGCGCATCGCAGCCACGTTTGCCACGTCCTCGCTAATGTTGACGTATCCCCACCTTAACAACATTCCTTCAGTTTTCAACCAGCTAGGCAACTCGCATAATAGATAACCTACCTGCATAGATGGAATCCAAAGCCCCAGGCTGGCTGCCACATGGGGTAGCCAATCGTTGCTCCATATTGAGCAATCACTTCGCTGTCCGTGGGTCCAGAGAAAAAGTAGAAATCAAGTATTCCCCCAACTAATCGATACTCGATAAGTGACACCTTGGACTTGGGTGGAGTCTGCAAGAAGATATCAGATCCTGCAGAACTGCCAAATCATTAGAATATGTCCAGGCCATCGGTTGATATGCTACCTGAGCAACAAAACTCCAGATGACGACGACGTGTTGGTGGTCTCGTTGAAGCGGTGCTCAAGGTAGATTGGATGTGAGCCATACCTTTGGCACGTCAGTCATACGTTTCTGGTAGTTAGGCAGTCTCACATGTTTTGGTCAATAGGATCCCCGACATCACGAGCCCAGAGGGTCTGGATGGTTCCGACACCACCGTCTGTGCCTATATCTCGTCGAAATCCACTGCTAGCAATAACTTCGCCTAAACCGTAAATGTTTGTACCATAAGGTAGTGCTGAGGCGACCTATCACAACACACAACATCAGGGTCATGTCTTCCAGGATGATATCTTATTACCTGAAGGTATTGGTCTTCAAACACGAGTGGAAACCCATCGAACGCCGTGCTGGGGTCCGATGAGTTGAAGGGTGGGATGGGCGTTGGAGGGAGCGAGGCAATCCTGGTATCAAAAATAGGCATTGCGTCTGGATCCGACCGACGCGTGATCCAAAACGCGAACGGTGATGCATCATAATTGAACACGAGGTCGGATGATCCTGTGAATGATTCTGTCGGAGCAGGTGGCCGCTCGATGACAGATTCGGGAATTGTGAATTGCTGGTTCGCAGTGTCGTGAATTTTCACGCGTAGACTGAAAGCAAACAATTCAACATGAGCGAAAATATATCGATATTCGAAGGGCTCACGTTGCCTGTGACTGGTAGGTGACCTCGATGGTAAGATTTGTTATATCCGTACCGAACGCGTTACAAGGCGTGCTCGCCAATGACAACCTAGCAGTCAAACCATACGGAGACTCGTTTAAAGATCCCAGGGTGTAACCTATGACCCGTAGTAAGAATGAGTTCACCGACCATGGCAGAAACAAACCTGGACAGTTGGTAACGTTCCTCGAATACGAGATGTCGCCAGTGGACTGCTGTTGGAGCAGGGTGGAAGGGTGACTCCACGCCAACGCTGAGGCGAGTGAAAGCCCCCCCAGGACTACAGACAGCAACATCGTTAGGGCACCAACTGACCTAACGGAAGGGTATTTATAGGAAAAAGGGTCTGTTCTGGCATCATCTTTTGGTCCTGGGAAACTCATGAAAAACAGGAACCAACCATTGTCAGACTAACGTGACTTCATAATGTGCGGGAAATTCGGTGGTAAAAGCGCGGATATTTGATCGGCCTTTCGCTTGGAGCGAATAATAACATCACGATCAGAACGATGAAGCGACCTGTCAATGATTTGGGGACTATATGTAGGTCACCGGCTTGATTTAGTAATGACCAAGCAACGGACTCCACACTCCCCGCGGAAGACGAGAGACGCAAATCATAATAAGTATGCTAGTTACTATGTTCAAAAACATTTTTGCTGGGTCTACACAGCGAGTGTTGGTCGCCGGGGATAATCAACCGAAAAGTCGGGTGATCATCATATGTCGGGCATCAGATTCCGAGTCAATGCCACCGAGTTGAACGCGGAGGCTCTTCGGCTCCAGGTATTACTTTCTTTTCTCATGGAACTTGGAAGCTGAGTTTACAGGAATCAGGCTGCTCCCTAGTACTGGTACTAGGCTTAATACTTCTGGTGTTATCATTATTCCAGTGCATTAGATCTATGTAAGCATTGATTCTGGTTGTTAGAGGATATACATCTGAGACCACGCGTCTTGAAACCAGACGCTCCATTTTAGGAAGCGCACGGGCTAGGAAGCCCACTGAGAACACCCAAAAACAGATGCTTGTTGAGACTAACACATCTAGTCTCCAGCTGTTTTTTCCAAGGCCGTGCGCTTCTTAACATTCGGTTTCTAACATGAGCCAGCTGATTATCAGATATGTCATTGTCAAGATCGAATCATAGTTTGGTCACATACTCATAACTGTTTCTTCATTTCAACTCTCGTCCGACACGCAAGCGATGCTTTTTCAAAATTGTCGTCGTGTTAATGTGCCCAATCAGCACAATGACAAACTTGGAAATGCGCCGACATTACATTTTCATTCCATAATCGTGTGGGATCGTCCGCCGTCAGCGTCAGGGTGGAGAATCGGCGACTGATCACGTGTTCCCTAGGGAGGTCGTAATCCTAGTCGATGTCGCATTCCGGATACTAATATAATACCACCGAGTTCAATATTTCCATATACAGTACCATCGCGCCATCTGAAAATATCGCTGCGTGTCGGTCGTGCACCATCATGATGATATGTAGACAAAGGAACTCACCCTTCCCACAAGCCACCGTATCGGCGACGCACGAGGCAAGCATCGAGGGGCCTACGTTTTCCTAGCACAAGCTGATCAAGAGAGATCCTGTTTGCCAGCGCAATTTGTGGCCAAGCTGACGGGGGCTCTGAAAGGCCATCGTATGCCGTGTATTTAATAAATCCTTCTGTGATCGGAAGGAAACGACTTTAACGTGCTGAGTCCATCACCATCCAAGTCAATTACTCGCGATCATAGAGCTGAGTCACGGCAAATAAGTCAGTCGGTGCGAACAGCATCATTCAATGACGAAACGTACTTGGACATTGTACTCAACAAGCAAACCAGTTCGATCTTCAGACGGACCCAGAATCACGTTACTCATACAGCCGATCAATGATCCAACGCTCTGGTAACTACCAGATGTTTTCTCTCGCGTGACAAAACCTTTTCTCAAGTCAGATAATCCATCGTCATCGTCGTTACCATTGTGACCAGGGCGCGATGGCTATAACATGCATCAGATCACATCCGTTTAGGCGACGAGAAAGGACTCACGGGTGTGAGTGAAAATAATGCGAAGTTACATAAGCCATACCTCAGTATTATCAAGTCATACGAGTAAAATCCTATCCCCAACGGCTTCATCAACGTCATATCGTCACAAAAATTTTGAGAAGCATTTCACAACTAACGCCGATACCCACGTCGTGTTCATAGCATCATGCCGATGATGTTGGCGTCTTGCTCCACTCTAGAGCAGCCGCACTGTACTCCGCCGGATACCTGTCTGACAGTCTCTTTTCCTTCCAGATCTGTACTGCTGCACCTGAGGTCAACATAAAAGCCTTATTTATGAGATAGTCATCAATGAGGCGCAGACGTAGATAGGTATACTTATCGCTCACCTGGAGTTCAGATGGAAAACGTGGCAAACCACTGGTTAATGAAGACAAACGTGGGCGGGCAGGCGTCGAACTCCCATCGAAGCCTTCTGAACCGGGAGAGTCGGCCCTATGAACTTTCCTGCCAAAGGGCGGATCCTAATGGGGAGCAGGAGACGATCGGAGGGGTGGTAGGCAGAGGGTTGGTCGGTATCTATCCGTCCACCACATCGAAAATGTGGGATCAGAGAGAAGATGAGATATGAGGCGGTTTCACAAGATCACACTATGACAGGCTGTTGAGGTGAGTGCTTAAATGCATACGGGCCCGGAGGCTGAGTATATAAACTTAAGTGAGATAGCAATAATTCTAAATAACACACCAAAGGTAGGAATCGTACTATATGACAGGGAACTTACTGAGTTCAGATGCCTTCCTAGACAAAAAATAAGGCTATGAATAGATCCAATTGAGAACATGGCGAAGAAGTTGACTCGCGGACGTTACTGTAGGAACTAAGTAGTTTATCCTTACCTGTGAACAGCAAAGCTACTAGATAACCACATTGTAATGATCGATACGTGCCACGGATCATGCGACAGAAATGACCATGGCGACACAGTCCGACAAACTTACTTCCGAGCGTTTCGTCGACATTTGAGATACTTCAGCAGGTAAGTGTCACTTGGTTATTTTTAAATTTCTTCCCCGCTTACATGCATTATTGCAGATTACGCCGACGACAGCTCGCCGAAACCAGAAAGAGAACACTAGAACAATTCTCAGGCTATTGCGCATACTTACGCTGAACTGCGACATGACGAATTCTCAGACAGGAGCACTGCCATGTTCCGCACTTCCAAACATTTGCCGTAATCAATGGCATCGAATCTCTCTTTCCCAGCTCTTGCCTCAGTCTACCAAATGGCCATATTCCACGACGAGATTCCAGACAAGCTTCTCGAATGGATTTCCAAACAAAAGATGTTCTGGGTTGCTACTGCGGCGCTCAACGGGCACGTCAATGTCTCACCCAAGGGATACGCCGACAGTTTCCACATCGTGAACAAGAACCGCGTTTGGTATGAGGACATGACTGGAAGTGGTGAGTCCTTTATGCGCTGCCTGTCTGCTGTTGCTGATATCAGTGTGCTAGGTATTGAGACCATCGCGCACATACGTGAGCCCGGAAACGGGAGGATTACAATCTTGTTTCATGCCTTTGAAGGCGCTCCGCGGATCTTGAGACTGTGGGGAACAGGTGATACATCTTTGAGTCAGTACTATATCGTACTGACCTCGTAATTGTTGCAGGTACCGTGCATGAATTCGGCACGCCAGAGTATGAAGCGCTTATATCCCCTGAGAGTCGGAAGGCGGGTTCTCGCGCAGCGATCGTCGTCGATGTGCAAAGGGTTGCTACGGTGAGCATAGCCATTTCGCCCATCGGTATCGTTTCTCAATTAGTGCTTCGACTCCTTAGTCCTGCGGTTTCGGAATCCCTCAGTATAAATTCATTGGTCAACGCTCACAACTCGAACGGTGGTGTGACGGCTTGGAACAGGCAGATGCTAAAGTACCTCCCACTGAGAAGGCGCCAAACGGAATCAAGGCATGGTGGACGGCAGAAAATACCCTCAGTCTCGATGGTCTCCCTGCCCTAGAGCAAGCGCACGACACCCCTCTCGCGATTAAGAACTCATATGACCGTGATGCACCACGTCCACAGTCGGGGGTGAAGGCGGTTTCAAACACGGCTGCGCAATCAATGGGCAAGCATTTCGATAGTAGCCTTCTGATGGCCTTCTTGTTGGGCGTCGCAGCCGCATTGACAGCTGTAAAAATGGCTACCCTCCGTAAAATCTGAGTCTGCTTGTCGGTTTCGTCTTATTTCAATGGGAGCTTATGTTCATGTATGACTAGCGGGGAAACATCGGAAAAATCGCTGTAATCTGCGTACTTACGTTCCCTGGTGCTTGTCCTGCCATTTGAAAGGTAACCCTTTTTGTTGGTGTTGTTGCTGCGGCTGTAAGAAGTGCCGACAGGACTTTCTCGTCAAAGCTCCCTCATACGATAAAGATAAGGTATAGCCTATGTACGATCGTAGATTGTATTGCCGATAAGTTGATATTGTTGTTGTCTTTGAGGCTGCGAGCTTAAGTAAATGGCTCAAGAGACAAAGACCATGCGGCAACGGCGTGTCGATTATAATACACGGTGACGAGCACGGTAAGGGCCCTTCAGTTTCTACTCCCCTTTCATACAATGTCCAAGGTTCCACTTGCCTCTGTGTTCTCCGCTGCACATGTCTCTAAATGGGATACCCTTTGCGAAGATACCCACATCCGTCCCACAAGATCGGGACTCCCAGTATTGTCCGACCAGCCCAGTAGGCATGAAGAATACGCGACATCGGAGTTGTCCAATTCTTCGGAGAACATCTTTGGGAGACGCGAAAGCTGCGAAATCACTGTGCGGGTCGCTGCCACCTCTGAATCGGTAACCAAGTCGACCGTTGGTAGACGTCGCTCGACCAAATCACGTGGTACGATCATACGACGTTTGTCTGTGTTTTCCGTTCGAGTCTGACTCCAAATTCGCTTTTTTCTTGCCCTCTCTGCGGACTAGAAAACATGAGCGTCAAGACTTACACTTGGGTCACCCTCTGGTTCCTCCTCACAGCACCTGTCATCCTTTGGGATGCGGGATATTGTTTCATGAGGTATCTTTTCACCTGTATTGATTAACCGACTGCCAACTCATGGGTCGTTTAGACCGCGCTCAATGGATGGGGGCGATCTTGATTGGATTTGGAAACCATACTCATTATACCAAACTATCGACCACGTGAGTACGCCTTCATCAATAGAACTTGTTCATATGTCAATATGTTGCACGATAGGTGTATGGCGTGAAAGCTCTGGAAGAAAATAATGGATTTACCAACGCACAATGTATTTTTTTTTCCCAGCCTATTCTGTTCTAGATCTGTTCAACTTCTTTTGCAGCCCTTCTCAACCTGGTCGAGACTGCAATGAACATCGCCTATGTCTACCTCGCATGGGTATCCAACTGGCCTGGTGCACCTCTGATCGGGTTTACCGCAGCGACTATGACGCTTTCCAAGACTGCGCTGTATTGGACCCAGGAGTATTATTGCAGCTGGTGTTCAGTTGGCCACAACGCTTGGGATACCTTTTTGCTCTATTATGTATTGCCAAATGGGTACGTGATCAACTCAAATTGCCACTTTTTCGACTCATTTTCCTTCAATTTGTCTCACTGTGTCTATGGACATAGATTATGGCTCGTGTTCCCGAGCTTGATTATATTGCGCCTTGGTAGTGACATTCTCGATTCTCTCTTTGTCGCCTCACAAAGCGCACGCAAGGCTGCATCTGGGAAGACGCAGTAAGCCCTCGGGGCAAGCGGGTATGAACAAAATTACGTGGCAACTATGGATGTATCACCAAAACATACACCTCTCCGATATTCAGATGCTATATATATTATCTATGGTAGTGTCAACGAGGGATAGCTTGATCGCCATCTGTGGCTTCTATCTGTCCCATTCGATGAAAACGGTGCAACATTTGATCTGGCATACGAACTCCACTGCCATAAAGGTGAGGATGGACGTTGATTAATTCCAACGAAACTACAGAGCAACGTGATCGGGGGCAGAGGGCGCTTTGTGTTAGATTTACACTCTTAATATTACAGGCTTCCATCTTCCATCTTCTATTCCCCATTTCTCCCAATTCGTTTACTAGCCACTTAGAACATTACGTATGTCCTTGCAGAGTGAATCTGAGTTTGATATGCGTCTTTATCAGGATATGATGGTCCGTCGGCCTACGTTCAGACACGAGACAATCAAAACCTGCGACAAGATTCGTTTACTTATGGAGAAGACTTTCAACGTCCGTCTATTTACTGGACTTCACGACGCAATACCGATCTTTCATAGTGGAGTCGCGCAAGTCATAGTTTTCATACAGTGACACTGACCCCGTTGCGAACTAATATCATCATTATGTACCCTGTTCTTCACAGGTCACTTGTTCGTGTTCGCCCTCGGTTGCCCGGTCAAGCATCCGCGCTTTTTGCCGCCCAATTTCCGCACACCAAGTGGGATTTCGTTTCAACAACTTCCCAGGACAAAACATGACGCGAGAGACCCTTTGTCTTAAAATTACCCTTCCGTCAGGTCGGCTGATATCTTGCTGATGTTTCTGTCAGCAGTCTTGGGAAGGCTTTCACTCACCACAGCGTTGGCGTGGAGTTACCCTTCCACCTTGCTCCAACCGTACATTGGCAGGCAGGCCTTGTAACGCGTTCAGTACACAAATCTTACCATCGAGGTCACATACCAGTCACAAACAACGTGAGCCCTTCGAATATCGGTATGATTTTGCTCATGTCGAATCGTTCGCCTTCAGTCTACGCGTGAAAATCTACGACTCTGCGAACCAGCAATTCACGAATCCCGAATCTGTCATCGAGCGACCACCTGCTCCGACAGAATCATTCACAAGGTCATCCGACCTCGTGTTCAATTATGACGCATCGTCGTTCGCGTTTTGGGATTACGTGTCGGTCGGATCCAGATATTTGATACCAGAATCACCTCACTTCCTCTAACACCCATCCCACCCTTCAACTCCTCAGACACTAGCACGGCGTTTTATGGGTTTCCACTCGTGTTTGAAGACCAATACCTTCAGGTAATAAGATGTCATCCTGGAAGTCATGACCCTGATGTTGGGTAGGTCGCCTCAGCACTGCCCAGTGCCTTATGGTACAAACATCTACGGTTTAGGTGAAGTTATTGCTAGCAGTGGATTTCGACGGGATATAGGCACAGACGGTGGTGTCGGAACCATCCAGACCCTCTGGGCTCGTGATGTCGGGGACCCTATTGACCAAAACATGTGAGGCTGCCTAACTACCAGAAATGTATGACTGACGTGCTAATGGTATGGCTCACATCCAGTGTACCTGGACCATCGCTTCAACGAGACCACCAACACGTCGTCGTCATCTGGAGTTTTGTTGCTCAGGTAGCATATCAACCGATGGCCTGGACATATTCTAATGATTTGGCAGTTCTGCAGGATCTGATATTTTCTTGCAGACTCTACCCAAGTCCAAGGTGTCACTTATCGAGTACAGATTGGTTGGGGGAATACTTGATTTCTACTTTTTCTCTGGACCCACGGACAGCGAAGTGATTGCTCAATATGGAGCAACGATTGGCTACCCCATGTGGCAGCCAGCCTGGGGCTTTGGATTCCATTTATGCAGGTAGGTTATCTATTATGCGAGTTGCCTAGCTGGCTGGAAAACTGAAGGAATGTTGTTAAGGTGGGGATATGTCAACATTAGCGAGGACGTGGCAAACGTGGCTGCGATGCGCACAGCGAATGTTCCTCTCGAAGGTTTGTTTGATGTAATTCGTGATGGCTGTCGACTGAGTGAAAGACCAGTTCAATGGAATGATATCGATCTGTATGATGCATATCGCGATTTCACAACTGATCCTGTGAGATTTCCTGCAGAAGAAGTCCAACAAATTATTGAGCGATTGGTTAGTTGGTAGTTTGGAAAAATGAAACGCAACTGATTTGTTTTTGCTTCATTAGGCCACCAACCATCAATATTGTAGGTTTGATCGATAACACAACATTCACGTAGCGTATTCTAAATCGTTCTATTTTCATAGTTATTTCTATTGTGGATGCAGCCTTTGGGGTCGCTGAGAACTCAACAGATGTAGTAAGCTTTGGCGATGGGTGGTCCTTTCTTTTCTAATAGCGTTTTGCGAAGTATTACCCATTTTCTGAGGGAGTTGCAAAGTACGGGGATTCACTTGTCTTACAGTGCATCACAACTCACAGGTTTAGGCTAGGGATACGTTTATGAAGAATCCTGACGGATCCCTCTATACTAGTAGAGTTTCGTCTGGTTACAAGTACGTTTTCTGGTGCTCAGAGCACTGATCATGTGAGCTAGTACGTTTTCCGCGGTGTATTCGCATCGATCAATTGCTTCATGTTATCAAGTTTTCCCTGGTTTGCGGAAAATACTCAAGCGTGGTGGACCGAGGCGGAGAAGAATTGGACTGAGCTCGGCGTCCAAATATCTGGAATCTGGTTGGATGTGAATGAGCCGAGTGCGTACTGCAGTTACTCTTGGTAAGATGACAAGGGAATCCGATGAAACTGCCGAGGACAGCGGTACAGGCACAAACTTCTTGGCATTGCAATTGTACAATGTGATCGGTACTGTAATAACAGGGTACCCTGAATGGTTCGTATTGGTTGGGTTTGATCTGCGCTGCAATGTTCCGAGACATCTTTCTTTGATAGCTGTAATAAAACTCTCTGGGGCCAGCAGCAACATGACGACTAACGGGACGTGGACTAATTCTTGCTTGTCCGAAGCTACGGAAACACTCTTGAAGCGTGGCGTTGGCGCTGCATGTTAACCTTACTTTCCCTACATACACCATTCATAACGGTCGGGTTTTTTCTCATTCTGTT
This sequence comes from Austroboletus niveus, assembly GCA_038090255.1. Lineage (NCBI taxonomy): Eukaryota > Fungi > Basidiomycota > Agaricomycetes > Boletales > Boletaceae > Austroboletus > Austroboletus niveus. The sequence continues at coordinate 67,275 of JBBPMJ010000073.1, forward strand.
TAATCTGTAACTAATTCAGCTTCCGTCATCAGCTCCTGGAGCGCTCTCTGTGAATACGGTTACTATGAATGCAACGCAACGCATTCTGGTGTATATGTGGAGCCAGACGTGCACAATTTATTTGGCACGATGGAGGAGAAGACCACACATCTCTCGCTGCAAGCCGTTTACCCTGGAAAGAGACCATTCTTGATCAGTCGCTCGACTTTCCCGTCTGCCGAAGTCACTAGTCACTAGGTATGTACCTCCCCTGTTAGGGACTACCAAGTTCTTATTCGCTCCTAGCCTTGCGACAGCTATAATCAACGGAAATACATGTACTTAAGGTTCCAAGGTATTCTACAATTCCAGGTTTACCAAGTTCTGATGGTTGGTGCCGACACGTGCTTCAGTGAGTTGTTTCTCACATCTGCATTCTGCTGTAACTCGTCTCAGGTCGTAATACCGACGAAGAACTCTGCAACTGTGGATACAGCTCTCTGCCTTTACTCCATTCTGCAGGAACCACAATACACATGGTACTCTTCCTCGAGGACCCGATCGATGGGATAGTGCAGCAAATGCATCCCGCATCGCCATCGCTGCTGCCGTACTGGGTGCTAATCAGTATACCCTCTTTGTCAATGCTTCTACTAAAGGTCTCCCTCCCGTTCGGGCCCTTTTCTACGAATCGTAGCGGTGCAGGCGCCAGTCCCCGACTCCGAATACATTTTCTCTTCTCGAAGAACATCATCGTTCAAGAAACAGCGTGTTTGGTGCAATTCGGTAATGCTAACAAGATATTTTCACGATATTACATGATATAAATTTCAGTGTCAACCCGTCACCTGCTCTTCCCACAAGAAAACAAATAACAGAAATGATGCACATCATTCATCATCAACGTCCATGCTACTGGCACCTTCAACCCTATCCATGGTCAAGGTTTTTTTGGTGGGTGATTGTCTAACAGTAGCACCAACTGCCTTCCTTTTGCCTTCAGTGTCACTTGACCGGTACTTTTGACATATTCGGCGTATGGTATGAACTTCATGCGGCATGAAGTTCACGACATACCGAATTGGTCAAAGGACATGAATCGTGCTCTGAAGAACTAATTGGCAATTCATGGCCCATTGAGGTCACTTGAAAGTCCACCTGCATCCACACCAGTAAATTTCAGCGCACGAGGCAGTGAGCATACATACATATGGGCCTAATTTGGTATAATAGCTCGAACACAACGTAACTTTGTTGATAAACCTGAAATATACCATCAAGACTAAAGAGAAGGAAGATGCACAATTATCAAGCAAAGTACAGGTACGTACATCTGCAAGTCGTCAACAGAACATTCACAGTCGCAGTCAGGGAGAGATACACAGTCACATGACATCTGTGGGAAAAAGTGACATTCATTCTTGTAGGGTCTCCATGTGGGAGGAGCGCTCAGAGTCGTGTTTGCGCCGGAAACCGCATCGACAACTGCGTGGGTCCACCAGTCACGCCAGACGACAGTGCCTCTCCCAGGGAAGATACCTGAAAGTCGAGTAGACGTTAGCAATCGGCTTTTTTTACAAGATCGCATAAACGTGCAGACGGCATCAACTGTGGTTGCTTTGTGGCTTAGGTTAACTTTTTCATCCTAGGTACATTTATTGGGAAGCCGCTCGATATTCGTACGCAGGTAGTCAGTGGAGAGTAACACTGCAGAACGAGACTATTGGGCTGCATTTACATCGTCCCTTCGAATCAACAGGAAGATTTCTCGGTGGGGTCGATCCTTAACGATCAGTCGGCCAGCTTGGCTGTCGCATTTATTACGTATCGACAGACAAAAACCGATGGGCCAAGGGCCTAATATCGATTCATGCAAGATGCGATGTCGGGGATGTTGTGTTTTATTCGTATACGGTACATTCAAACGGACTCGGACACTTCCGTATTATGTAATCTCGCATAGATAACTTTCGTATCGGCGCGTCTCTACCTCAGTCACGAACTCCGTCTCGTACTGAGGTAAGACCAGCCTACTTACTATTCACGCATTGTACTTACACTCTGTAGTATACTTCTACAGGGGAAAGATGTCTGAGTAATGTTAAGTCAGTGAGTCGCAGTGTCCACGTGTCCAAAAGGATAGTATACCTTTCGAAGATCCAGGAAATTGAGATACGCCTTCAACTTTCTTCTTGAGACCCATTTCCTAGTCGTGCTCATCGAGACGATATTTGATAGAGACTCGTCTTTCATGACAGAAATCACGTTGTAAGTTTTCTTACCTGATGGGATTCAAAAACCAAACAAATACGAATTAGATGCATCGCAATGAGTATGCGATTTTATGTAACACAAAAGTTCCAAACGTGACGGTTGCAGTTGGGTCTAAGTGACCGCCGTGAATCATTCACTAGATGTTGCAAGCGATCAGCCCGCCGCACGCTTAGCCTTTACACCAAAAGGCAGAATACTGAATGACTAGCATTCAGTACTGCGGACGGTATATGTACTAGTTATGGGACCTAGGTAAGCCAGCGTGCTTACAGATGCTATGGGGCCACTTCGTCTGGGTGTCGGAGAAACGACGGAGACGAATCGTTGGTGATTACAGCAAGCGGAAGGATGATGGCATCACAAGCAACTGCAAACGTGAAGTCCACCAGTAGGGGATACAGTACGATGGCTAACCCCACGCTGCAGTCGTACTATGTGGCGAGTTGTCAGATATGCCGCGCCAGAGGGGGCGAGGAGCGAGACTGACCTATAATTCACGATAAGGTGTCCGTCTGTCGCAAACGACTACAGCCCTTGTCTTAGCAAACAGACACGCGCATCGGTCGAGCTGTAGTACCCACCTTGAACAAGTTCGATACCGTATCGTCCGGTGCAGGAGAGAATGCCAAGTTGATATACGTAAACTTTTTGTCGCCCAACGAAACAGAACATAAGAGAAAGGAAGATGTGATAACGTCAAAGAGGGATGGACATCAAACGGAATACGCCACGTACCAACGGCTCCCCTGCCTTCCATCCCAGCTCCTTTCTCAAAAACTGAATCACCGCCTGAAACCTGTTAGCTGCCGTGATCTTGTAAAAATTCTGCTTCATGATCGGAGCATTGCCGACAGCCTTGAAGCGCACGACCACTGTCCCCATAGAACACACGAATGTCAGAAGATACTATCTTTACGACAGATCGACGCCGTGGAACAAACCTTTGGAAGGATCCTTCTTCTTGTAAGTTTCCAGGGCCTGGATGGCTTGCATAAGAGACTCGCCGGCTTCGCCTGGTGTCCAGGGAAGAGTGGTTTGGCGACCTAGGTCTTCTGGGCTGCCTGATGGTTGTGCCATCGCCTCGGACCAGTTGTGGTGGTCACCGTCACGCCAAGCGTTGGACAATGGAGAACTTGATTACAGTAATGTAACGTCGACAAAATAGGAAAATCCCCCCTAACAGCAACGTCACTCGGAGTACAATAATATTACTGCCACACATGAATAAAGAAAAATATGCACCATTGCTCGATGGTTGTCAAACATTATGCATCAACCCTTTCTGTAGTACGTGCTATACGCGCTGACGCGACATAGGCTCCGGATCCGGGGGAATACACATCCTGGGCGCAAAATTGAACAGATATCCAACGCGCAGCCGACATGAACGCTCACCTTGATCATCCCCTTCAAAATCATCACCAACGCAGCCCTACTCTCCCATAGGGGGTATAAAACCACCGCAGTTGCTGAACAGAACGTCCAGATGATCCCAACGATAACCCAAACGGAGAAACCGGCCACACTGTACACAGTGGATGCTCCAAAGAGAGGGATTGGGATCAGGACCATGAATACCAACGTCTGACAAAAGAAAACGGCCTTTGGTCACCACACGATCCACCAGCCATTTCACGTGAGCATTACCATGATGACGGACGACCACACAGCAAATCTGAATGCCTTTTTGAGGCCCGCAGGATCGAGGTCATTGTCGAGCTCGTTCTCATCGGATGCGGACGTGACTGATGTTGGTACATCCTTCTTCTCGACTTCAACTTCCTCGTAATCGCGATTGATCTTCTTCACCGCTGGTAAGTTGATAGCCCGAGTTTCAGCAAAGTCATAATTATCCGGCCACTTTAAGCAGTCCAGGAGATTAGTCTTATATGCGCCTCAGGAGATGAGAAAGATGAACGTACGATCAGGGATATGACCACAGAGACAATGCCGCCTAGTGCAATAGATGCAAGGTTTCCAGCAAGCATCTCGTAGTTACCTAGTTAGATAACTCAGCTTGAACACCATCGTGCCTGCGCCCGACGCACCTCCGCTTGTCTGATAAGAGAACGAAATCGAATCTAATCCGAGACCTCGCATAAAAATGGAAATGACTCACAGTTACATTGATGACGCCTCCATTCAGGCCAGACGTGACACCAAGCCAGGCAGAAACACCAGCGAAAAAGCCAATTATTGCGCCGGCGATGCATCCCGCACGATTAGCTTTACTCCATGTGACGCAGAGCGCGATGGGAACGACACCCGATCCTAGCACGACTCCCACAAATGTCTAATTCACAGCGCCGAGTCAGCGCAAACATCCACGAGCCGCGAATACAGATTATACAGTCCTCACGTACGTAGAGCCAACCCATGGACACCCCAATGTAATAGAAGATGGTACCTGCAATACCCATTACGAGGGCAAATATGACAACCTGCAACGATAGTTGAGGACAGAATGGCCCCATAGAGGAGAACACATACAGCGAAGTGACTGGTTCGCAGAACTTGTTGCTCCGTTGCTCGAGGATTTATGTACCTCTGTGGAATGTATAAAGCCAGCGACTTATTTTGCACACAAGGAAATCTTACCACGTAGACATCGTAAGTCAACAACGATGAGACCGCGATTAACTCGGCGCTTGTCGCGCTCGTCACTGCCAGGAACAACACGACTAGCAACGCCGCCGCACCGCTTTTACCCAGGAGTGTTGCCGCTGCGAAAGACGCAGGCAGTCCTGCAGATATCTCTTCCGGCGTCAAATGTGGAAGTAAAGGCACAAAGCCAGTCGCGGTTGGATCCTGTGTCGGCGACGAAGAATCTGGAACAGCTCCGAGTGCTACGGCAGCCAACCCGAGTGTCGTGGAGAATGCAAACGGAACCGCAAACCAGGCCAACCCTCCCATCAGGTAGGCCTTGACAGTCGTGGCTGGGCGACTGGCAATTGCACGTTGCCAGTACGCTTGATCCTGGAACACAGTAGCAAAATTGCCAATGAGGTTGATGACGCCGAATATCAACCCGTTCAAGGAACGCAATGTAAGGTAGGACCCCTGGGCATTTCCAGAAACTGGCGTGACTTGAGTTGCTTCTGAAAGAAGATGGTGCATTTTGCTGATTGAGCCAATATATCCCGAGGTCGCGTAGACTGTGAATATGAATGTAAGAATGATAGCAAAGAGAACGGATGTGTGAGTGCTAGCGTTGAGAGTGGGTGAGGAGGGAAGATGAACTAAGTCTTAAAATACGCACTAGTCGCATAGCAGCGTAGACCGCATGCCACCAACCACAACGTAGATAGCCACTCCTAAAGGGATCAAGAAACATGCGGCAATGGTATTCATGCCTGTCAAACTGGTCACCGTTGCTGATCCGCCAACCACGAGCATGGAGGAGACAATAATGTTCGTGGCCAATCCAAAGAACATAAAAATAAGGTGAGCGAGTGTTCCCCATCGCGTAGCAACGATCTCCAGCCATGTATGCGCGTACGGTGCATTCAACTTGAGCTTTGCCGCCAGCTGAGCAAACAGGAGGACCTGTACAGTCGCGCCTGCTGCATACCACCACGGCCCAGATATGCCGTATCTATAAGCAACTGCACTCGATTGAAGCTAACGACGAGTTAATGTTCCTCGAGCGTGTTACACATCAGATGAAACTTACTAGGGTGGCAGCCCAAGTCCAGGCGGAGACGATACCAGACGCTATCAAACCTGGCTTGACGGAGCGTGAAGCAGAGGTAAACTCCTCCGAATTTCGAGGGGAAAACCCAGTATATCTTGCTTGCACGGCAGTCAAGCCGAGCATGAAAGCACTGAAAAATAGCCCAATCCCTAAAGTTATTGGAGGGCGCTGCGTGAGGTCGTCTTCCGTTGTTCATTCAAACATCTGTGCTTACCGACCACTGGCCAGTGGCGATACACTGCATTCAGCCCGCTGAAATGACTCAAGAGCAAATAGGTCACGTACCGACACCATATCCTGCACCCTGAGGAAGTACTTGACTGTCAGACATGGTGCGAGGGCTTCTACCAAGCCGGGGTTCGGCATTTACGTGTTTATATATGCGAAAAAATAAGGCTAGTCCTTATCAGTGACGTTTCAGACATCTGCGCCCTGGGCAAAGATAAGCAACGAAATATCCCAGAAAGCAAACGTCCGGAAATACAATTTGTACTGAATGGAAAACTTGGTGGTGGTGATTCAGTGCCAATGGACCAATGGTGTCCTCGTCAATAGACTGTCCTCGTTTATTGGCTTGTTCGCCAGCTAAACGAAATATATAAGTACATATCAGCGTGAGACGATAAGAAACTGGCGACAACGTGCAAACTTATTTCATCTGTCCAGACTTCAGATAATCTGACACTTGTCACGTCACCGATTAGCAATCGACGTTCATTGTTCAACGCTGGATAAGAACTTTGGCCTGCAATACGACGTATGGGAAACGACTTATCGGTACTATCGACCCGGATGTGGCAAGTACTGATGGCATCGGATGAGGTACACAGCTTGTCTGACACTGTCAAGTAGTAGATCCGTTGCAGAGATGCGTTATCGTTATCAACAAAGTAGGAAAGTGGTGGCACTAGGAAGGAGAGCAGACATTGTATGACACTAATGACAGCCTGAGAGGTGCTGTCAAATTTACGCAGATAGCAACCAAAACTTGAACTTGGCGTTCCTTAAACTGGCATTCTACACAAGATCAAACCAATGATTTATAAAGTAAAATCCACTGGCTTATAGAGAGAAGAACTAGCACTTGAACCAATGAACGAACATTCTGGCCACGTCCAGTTTGAATCTCGCAAATCTTTGAACGTTAGTCGAAAAGACCTTATCAAAGCATGAGCCATGCCCCGACGAGCTAGATTTGGGGCTAGGGAGCTACTCGTAGTCCTATCTTCTCTTCGTTTGGGATTCTGGATCCCACCGTAATGAACGCACCAGTGACAAGAATGACACCTACCAATACGGGAAGATGGCAGCTTTGGAAAAGGATAGATGGGAAAGCGCTACATCACACTCAAGGCCAAAATCCACAAATCATGGCAGGGTGCCAGCGAAATACTTACATTGGCGAGAATAGTTGAGGCAGCTCCTTCTGAAGCCCAGAACCCTGCAACCAAACCTGCAACTTTACTTATCCAAGTAAGAATATGATGCCCATAAAACAGACTCAGGAACCGGGCTAGAAGACGAATTAGAAAGTAATGACAAGATGACACTACCGAAGATGACCGAGTGTGTCTCAGAATAGAACCATCATCCATATCTGTGTGCCTCCTTAAAAACTGTGGCAACCTTCATGAATGTCAACGCATCGACACAATCATATACGCACAGTTTACATCTGCATGAGCATTACACCTGCCACCAGGTAGTACGACGAAACTCTCGTAACTCGTTCCGGATAGCACAGTTGCATTCGCGACAATTAGCGACCAACTTACGGAGTGAAAACAAAATTAGATGGAAAATTATGCTAACTCATTCGGCATAAATGAGGCTGTCAGTGGGGGTCTACTTAATGTTGAAGTTAATGAAAGTTTCAATGAGCTTGCTTTCGTCAGCAAAACATCCCTTGCCTGTACAGATTGCTTTATCTTGCTCCGAGACGGCGAGCTAGAGGGGCAATAAGAATACAGCCTACTGGCAAGGAGGAAAAGAGAGCGTATTACTTACATAACGTAGGCCTGCGCCCTACATTACTGATCGTGCTGTCGGGCTTAATGTTAAAGCAACTCGGAAACAATCGTGCGATAACGAGAATAAAGAAAAAACGATTTGACAAGAACGAGATTCGAACTCGTGCCCTTTCGGACTGGATAGGTATTTATCACCTGATTCCAGCGCCTTAGACCGCTCGGCCATCTTGCCTTCGAATGGTGAGTGATTTTGTCCACGTAAATGTGTGAACACAGAACCGAACGCCAACCGAACGTTACATTAGATTCTCTGCGTCGGGCCATGGCAATCGTAACACGAAAACTACTTACTACACCCTAGGACCCGCACTTCCGCCGATTGCTCATCCTCTCGTTCGGTGACCGCAATGGTAGAAATGGACGGTCACCAGTTACCAGTCCTCGCCATACGGTGCGTCCATTCCTAGTTTACCCGGTCGCGACTCGCTTGAGTCGCTTCAAGTTCTTCAATCACATCATACGCAGTCGGAGCCAGTCCAACGGACCATCTACGTCCATATATCTTTTTCCAGACCATCCGACGGCTGGCACACTGATGACACCGTTCATTTCCGCTGCTGCGCACTCGGCGAGAGTAACTATAGCGATTTCAACGCACCTCCGAGTCAGCAAGATAAGCACTATCGAATCGTTCTGTAATCAGACTCGGGTCTTTCGTTGATCCGACCGCCAAGATCCAACGCCCTACATTCTCATAAAACACAATCATATGGAACGTATTTCATTCCAGTGGCATCACATCCGAGGGTTCGTACTGCCATTTGACGTTCGTCATTCCAAACCATGCCAATCCAAGCATTCTAGACTGATCTAGATTCGGGATCGTGATATCAGCAATCGATTGTTTCATCCTTGTCCATTTTTGATGAACTCTGTTTAAACAAAGGACGTCTCGAACTTGACAGGACCCCACCCCCGGAGTACGATCGCCACCCAGAGACCAGTCTAGATTGCCCTGAGGCACGCTGTGCTGTTCCTTTTTCTTGTCGTTCATTGTGTTTTATTTTTAGAGGAGAGGCGATGACTATATCGGATTGCATTTTAGAGTTCCAGTGGTCCAAACTCCAAAAAAATTTCAGAAAATGTAGTCAACTCATCTAGATGATGTCCCTGCTTATAACATGGTACGTCTTGCTGAAAACGGAAACAAAAGAGATCGTACCGTTGGAACCAAACATCGTTCATTATCATCAGCGTTAGAGTAACCATAGTCATCCATACAGATCCAAGCCCGTCAGTAAACCCTTTACACCGTCCCCACCGCCACGCCAAGAAGATCAGCCCCTCGGCTCACGCCGACCTCTGCCAAGCCCGCCTATTCCAGTTGTACAACTTCGAACCCCCCGCGTTCCCTCGCCACGACAAACCGTCCCATGCCCTCGTCAAAGTCCACTTTGTCGCCGCTTCTGTCCACTCGTTCCTCATCCCGGTCCCACACGTCCACCAGAGCCGTGTTCTCGTCGCCCACGCTCGACCAATCGAGATCCCCCTGCCCATCCACGACATATAAAGGCTTCCCCGTTTCAAAGACAGGCCCAAACTGCATGTCGTACGGCGGTAAGAAGAGCAAGTTAGGACTCACGAGGCGAAGCTCTCCACCGACGACATACAAGCCGCGTCCAGACGAGCCTAGGCAGATGTTCGTGCAGACGGGGTCTCTGGCGCCTCCCCTAGGTCCGGCCCGCAAAACCGACAATGGAACAGGTGGAGGGATGCGCATAATACGATACGGAAACGCGTCTGCGTCGAAAGCCACACCCTTGTCGTCCACAAGCGGGATCAGCATCGTCATTGATACAGTCCCTGGTTGTCTTCTCCAAGGCGCGACGATCGCTAGCGCGGGAAATACCCCCGAAATCAACGATGATGGTTCGCAACCCACAATCCCATCTAGTCCGAGTTCGATGTCTGGAACCTGGACGGACCTCGTAATGCACGTCGTAAACCCAACCGGCCGACAGATCGCTTCTTGAAACATAAACACCCGATTGTGTTCCATGACCACCTGTCCACTCGTTGGAACATGAGGGATGGGGAAAACGCACATGCAGCGTTCGCATACGATCACGACGTGACGATCAAATACCACAAAGTCGAGGAAGCTTCCAAACTAGGAACGGAGGTAAAATAAAACCCGCTAGACGACCATCTGGACCCACCAGTTCAGGGAAACATGGCAACAGCGCCGTTCCGGTCGTCTGTGCATGCCAGTCAAGCAGTTCCACACCCCCCTCGATCTCGTTCGTCGTGTCCAACACCAACAAATGTCGCCACACGCCTACCACGACGCCCGGAACGCGCGCATAGTCACACAGCATCGAGAATGGCGCCTTGACGCTCATCGCTAGCACCTTGGCGAATCGATCAGATCTGCACGGCAAGGAAATCAGTCCCGAGATCCACAGGAAAAAGATGTTCAATCACCCGACTGGCTTGCTCGGACCGACGGCGATCACGCCAGGCACGTCCTCGTCCTTGACGATCCGACAAGGCACCCCTTGGACCGGTCTCCATTCAGCGACATGCTTCCATCCTCGTCCACTGGGACCGACGGCGAGCCAATGCTCCACGACGTCTTCCCGCACTGTCAACACTTCCGTTCCACCCGGGATAAACACGACCTGATCCACCCGCCGACGGTGCCTGAAGGACGTCTTTGCGGACAAGCACGGCCACGCGCGGTGGAGATATAAAGCGCGCAGCGTGCGCCGCTCGAGCTCCGTCGCCGAGAGCACACACAGGGATCGTGGTGGTCCGGGTGTGGGTATGTTGCACGCCAAGACGTCGGTGCGATACCGGACGTGCCAAACCGAGTGGAGTTTACTGAGGAGGTAATACCGCCGAGATGTCTGAACCCTGTCTTTGAGCGCGCGTCTCGCACAGAGAAAAGGAGGGGCATTACCTTTCGCAAGGAGAGGATAGTGCGCGGGGATAGAGATTGGAGGATTTGGATGACGACGTCGTCGACGAGAATGTCTAGGCTGCTGGACATCGTGTACAGCGTAGCGTTCGAGAGCTGTAGCGATTCTGCGTCCAAGTCCGTTGTGCCCGATGAGAACCGAGATCTTTAAATAAAGTCGTGTGCGCACGGAACCTCGAGGTGGTGTGCGTTTTTTGGATATCCCGAATGACAATATGCAATGCGAAGTAGAACGTAGGACACCACGAAATGTATCATCTTGAACCAGACTAGACCAGGCGCACCTGGGCGACGTAGAGGGCCGACGCATCGGGCGGCCGGCATACCACGATCGGAAGACGCAGTTCGGTGGCGGGCCGGTTTCATCCGACGGTATCTCTATATGGCACGTGACCGATCCGCCGCTGAACTTTTGAATGACTGCAAAGAGAAGGAAAAAAGCGCGTTTCTGGTTGCCGTGTGCATCGCTGCCATGACGATGCGTTCGTGTCTCTTGATCGCACGCCCGTCGAAACGAAGCTGAAGAAGGCGCACGATCGACTCGGACACGTCCCGCGCCGTTCTCTCCCGCGCCTCCGTGCCGCATCTGCAGCCTGGGGCCGAGTCGTCGCGACCGACAGCGCTTTTTCGAAACCCAAACGTGCGTAGGACCTAAAACGACAGGTCAACGTTTCGAAAGACACGTTACTCACTTCACACACCCAGCGCCTTTTTCTTTTCACGCCGACACGCATTACCCCGACATGACGATGTGCGGGGGGAGAAAATAGACACGGAACCGCGACAGTTGCCAGTCGTCAGCCTATATGGCGACGAGATAGCCCCCTTTTCGTTTCCATTCCCATTCCCGAGTTGGAGACGAGACGCATCAACTAGGGCATAGTAGTGTGGGAATGGCATCGAGGGCGATCGCGCGCTGCGCGGGCTGTTCACAGCGCGACACATGTCATATGGACGCGTCAACGTCCTTGGCAGACACATGCTCGATGGACGTCCATCTGCATCCGTGCGCGTGCACTCGGGACCGACACCACGCGCACACGCGCACGCTCGCCTCTTGTCCTCGCTAGCAGTCGGCATCGACCACACTTAATGACAGAAGCACCGATATGATATATATATATATCTCGGGCGCTGTATCGAGAACACCCTTCGGAAGTATGCGTTCGAGGCATTTTCGTTTTATTTTGCTTAGACGACGGCAAGTTCCCGACCACTAGCCTGCCTTTGGACAAGGGCGAAAGGGTAGTCTCCGGCAAAAACTGACGCGTCCGCAAGTTTTAGCCTTTTTGCCAGCCGCTTCCCCGTTCGCTTTTTGGAATGATGACGTTAACTCAACTTGGGTGAAACGCGCAGACTCGCGGCGCGGTTTGGGGTTTGGTGACGTTGCGCACCGGCAAGACATCCAAGGCCCAAGTCAGCCGACGGATGAGTCTCGAGGCTGGCCGGGTCGACGCTGTCAACCGGATCACACGGTTCATGTTGACCCGCACCACGGGCGCCTGAAGAGTGTCTCTGAAAAAGGTCATGGCGGCACGCCACAAAGGGTTGACCCACCCCTATGCCGAGCCAGCGAACCGGGCAAGGATAAAAAAGAGCAAGAGCGTGAGACCGAGAGTGGTGTTTCGAATCGCCACGTGTCGCCCGGTCTGCGAAAGACCTGTATCACGCTGTGCTGACATACATACGATGGATCAACCCGATGGCGGTGTGTGATCATGTGTCTCACGGTCGTGCCAGCGCGTGTGCGTGTGTGTTGCGTTTGTCTAGGGTCACCGTACGCTGAGTACGCTAAGACCTGAGACGGAGCGGCAAGTCCCCTCTTGAGCTTTCCCCCAAACGTCATGGATAGATCCCGATTGCGAGAGCCCAGAGGGGGGGTACTTACATATGACACATACGCGGGCGTAAAGAGACAGAGCCGCACGATCTAGACTCTAGGTTGCCGCCAAAAAACGCCGGCCGATCGGGCAAGGCATCACAGTATGTGCCTATTCCACAACCGGCGTCGTGTACGACAGCAATGTTTGTTCGCATTGTCTTTTATTTCCGCGTTCAGAACCGGGCGAGACGCTAGAGAGGTGTTCTATATGGAAAAACAGGGGCCTCCGAAAACCAAACCTCGAACGGCCAAGCGTGACGAAGAGCGACAAAGAAATAGAGTGATCGCGTCGAATCAGATCGGAGAGATAAGACCAGAGTACGTACGTGCACTCGCTCTGTATCCCTGTGGCGATCGCGTCAAGAGAGACGTCAGAGAAAGAGAGAGAGTCAAAAAAAGGGGGAAGTCTGATTTCCGAGATGACCTGAGTTGGTGCCGCTGCATGTCAGTCAGACGGAGTTGTCACCTGAAGGGCCGCATGATCGGGGCGCTTGCGAGTGGAGGCCCTCTCTTTCTCTCTCTTATCCGCCGCCGCCGCATCCGAAGGTGTCGCCATCGTATGGGGACGTGTCGATGATGCAGGCATTGCAAGTTGGCACGTGTACCGATGCCCGCCTGGGTCGGGCCACTGAAAAAGAAGTGGGTCGTTCGTCTCAAAGAGTTGGGCTGTCGTTCGCTAAAGATACAGGACAACAGTCCGGGGAAGTGACGGCCTGCCGTCACATCTGATACAAACGCCGCATCGTAAAAGCTCCAACGGCGCGCTAGCGGTATCAGAGTGACCGCCTCCGCACAGGGAGAGTCGACTGGATTACATAACAGATTGAGGGCGACATTCCTGTTTGGCATTTGCCGTTACGCCCTTTTTCTTCTTCTTCTCTTCTGGCGGGCATTGCGATAAGATATGATATGATATGGTCGGCGATCAGACGGTAACATGAATGCGGTGATCTGGGCGCTCCGTCGTTCGCGAATCACACAGGACACACAAGTCGATGTTTATCTTGAGTCCCCGTGAAGCGGTTCGTCTCGTAGGCGAAACGCCACCTGCGACTCAAGGCAGAAAGGGTGTGGCGGCAACGTAGTGCGGGGTGGGAACCCGATGCTGACCGGAAAGGAAAACGGCTTAGCCATGTGGTCCAGGGACCTTTCGAGTTGGGATAGACCTATCGTCGGACGGCTAGTCCGAAAAGCGGAAAGATTAGGAAAAAGAAAAAGAAAAGGAGGGACCCATATGGACCTCCTACGTATCGCGGTGCACCGTTTGTAAGCGTATGCCAGATTGTCCACAGGTCGAGACTCGGCTTGAACGTCGCTTAAGGCGGGGCTTTTCTTCTTCTTTTCCCTTCTTCTTCTTTCGGTCCGTCGCGCCTACGGATAACGAATCGGAGGGGGTCATGAACGCCTATCAGATTGCCGCATCATGATCTTGAGAAAAACGTGTCGGTGGCACAGTTTGCCTCTCGGGACTCGAGCGCGTCCCTTGCGTTGCGTGTACGTTGCATTTTTTTTTTCCTTCTTCGCTCACGTTTATTTCATGTACATAACCATCACGATCGAGATCGGATTTTTTTTTCTTCGAGAGTTTACTTGTGCTCAGGGACGCGCGCAGCATCGCCGTTCGACGGCTTCTCACAGCACCTTGCCCTACTCGGTCGGTCGTATCGAGTGGGCGCAAGAGCGGGGACCCAGGAGCAGTGCAGGGCACCAAGGCCACAACCGTTTCTTCCACGCACGTGTCTCTCTCTCTCTCGAAGATGTGCTCTGCCAGACAGGACGCCGGGCGTGGAGCTGTGTTGAACAACAAAGCTGTTGTTGTTGCACGGACGCCGATCAGGCCGGAAGGCAGATATGAATACGCAGTGCCATGTGCGCCCACGCCGACCCGTGTCATGGTTGCGACGCCACCGAGCGAGAGTGATGTCGGGGGGATTCAGATTTGAAGACATGATCCGCGGATCCACCCGCCCATCAACGGGTGAATCCGTACGCAGTTGATGGTAGCCCCTGGTGCAATGTCGCACAGAGTTCGGCGTTGCCCGTTTTTTTGGAACGGAGGCAACGCATGGCAAGTGTCAAGATGCCGGACGGGCGTTGCTAGGCCAACTGTCTGGGAGGCACGTTTGAAGGATCGACTGTAGCATATCAAGTCCTAATATTCGCGACAGATGCCCCCCAGATGCAGGGGGATGAAACTTGAGAGCGGGAAGCGACACGGGGCGCAGTGGCGGATGATTGTTACGTCACGCTTGGCACAGGCACGGGTACCTTGTGTTTCCAAAAAAAAAATAAGATGCCGGCATTATAATCTACGACTAGAGAAAAAAAAAGGAAAATAAACGAGACTAGATACAAATCGAAAGCGCCAGAGCACTAGGCCATGGACTACCCAAAGAGAACAGGAAAGAGAGAGATAGATGCCATGATATGAATATAGCTACTAGGTATGCAGTGTGTCTATGTGGATGCGATGCTCGAGTGTAGAATGCGTAACAAGGAAGAAATGCCAAAGAAAGGGTACCGCGGTCGTTCCAGGGAATACTAAGTCTACAGTAACCAGCAAGAGAGAGAGATGTCGAAGGGTCACGCCTGGAATTTTGGTTTCTGCGACGCGTGAGCATGGGCGACGGCGCGCTGGCAAAGGCACGTACAGATTTGCGCATCATGAGGGGCGGCGACGAATTGGGCGAGTCGGCATGGGGTGCCTGGCACGGAGGTGAGCGGACGCGACGGACGCGCGGTGTTAGAGGACGCACGGTCTGCATGTAGGGGTGCATCGGTGCGGCGCTCTGGGGCGACGATGCGGTTTTGGAGATAACTTTTCGGAGCTGTGTGTGTGTGAGGCGGGGCGGGGGAGTACGTGCACGGGGGTGCGCACCTTGGCTTCGCTCTCGGCGGCATGCTGGGCGTACATGCTCGGGTGGAGGGAGACGCTGTCGAGGCTGGTTGCCTGGGGCAGCGAGGAGAGTGCGCAGGACAGACTCGGGAGTGCGACGAGCTTGTCGTGGCGAAGAGAGGCCATTGGAGAGAGTGTTGCGGGAGGGAGGGGAGGTGAGGAGGGGGCTACTTATAGCCGAGTGGACGGCGTTCCCGCGCAGGCAGCGCGCTCGTCAAAAGGTGTTCTCATAACGATCTGTCCACATCTGAGATCTGATCTAATTATTTATTTTGTCCGGTTACAAATATTCTTCGCGTAAATTTCGAGGGTATTCTCTCTCGCTGGGTATTCCAACTGCCCTCCGTCGATTTGCCCACGCGCGCGGTCTCCTAGGAAATGGAAATCTCTGGCGATGTGCTTATCGTCATACGTGCCCTATCCCGATTCCGGATTCCGGGCCCGTCTCCTTCTTCTCGCCAGGGTCGCACTCGTGTGTCGCTCGTTCTCCCGGAGCGTCGTATCGCCATCTCTCTCTGTCATCATCACTCCATCCCTGATTCACGCCACCCCTGCACATTCTCACCATCCTCTTCCCAGACACGCCCTTTGCCGCATCTCTGATCGCACTTGCTCATTGCATGCTCAGATCCGATCCACCCTCATTGGCTCTACAGATACCCGTTGCTCTCAGCCCGCCCACGTCCATCTCCTCTCCTCGGAGCAATCAAAACTCTATTTTTCACTCAATCGCCTGCACCCCATCGTACACCGGCAGTCGCTCGCGCGCCGCGGGCCAATCGACCGCGCCCTGCACCAGATCTGTCACCACCGCAATCACATCGTCGATGGGCCCAATCAGCTGCTCCGTCGTATCCCGTTCCCTGTCCGACGACTGAGTCATCCCCCGTCACACTGCTCACATTACGCACCGAAGAGTCATCGTCCCGTTTTGAACCGCTGTCCGAGATTCAGCACAGAATCAGTCAGACAACCACACCACACGTACACGCAAAATCCAGCGTCACCCCAAACGGCGTACCAAGCTCGTCATTCCGCGCATACCGCTTTCCGATCGACGTGTTCGAATCGTCCACGCGCGAAAAGATACCCGCTTTTCGCAGTTTCGACGCTGCCGGGTGTTCGTCATCGTCAGACCGACTGAAAGAGGCAGTCACCCACAAACTTCCTGAACCAGTGGCGCAAAATCAGGTTTGGCACTCAGTGGAACGATCAGCACCTTGGTGGGTGCCACCACCGGAGGCAGCGACAGCACCTAATCCTCCGCGTCAGCAAATAAGAAAAAAGATAGACAGATCGAATCAGTACGTACACCGCGATCCACGTCTTGCTCACGACACCAAAACGAGTGCTCAAGTAGGGTATACAGTATACGTCCGAAACCAAAGGAAGGCTCGATGACGTTGGGGGTAAACTGGCGAACTACGTCATCCGAGTGAGCGCCTGCGGGTCAGACCGGGAAGCAGCAACAGAAACGGACTCGACTGCTTAACCGTCTTGCGTTGAATCGTCACCAAATCCGGGGTGAGCGAAATCTCCCTTCCATCGGCCTCGATCGTAGCGCCGCTGCAAAACGAATCAGCGTTGCATCTCCGCGGCAAGTCAGACGTACCCGTTCACGAGGGCTTCCTTGAGCGTGAGGAGCGCAGGCTGGTCCATCTCGCCCACCACCTTTATCACGACCCCGGCATCGCGACCGAGCGTCTTCCCGAGCGTCTTCTTGTTGAACTCGGCGACCTCGCTCTCCGTCACAATTGGCTCTTTGAGCGCCTCACGCACGACCAGCGGGTGCCCCGTCTTTGCCGCGTGCACGCTCAGATCGTACGCCGCCCGATCCGCGCACCCCACACACTCGGTCCACCCCGTCGCGTTCTCGATCTCTGCATCCCAGCAGTCGGTCGCATAGTGTGCCATCTCGTTAGACATGTGCTGCCGGAACCGCAGACGACTCGGATCGATACCGATGTGCACCAAGAAGAGGTGGATCCGCGCTAAAAAGTAGCCGAGCGTCTCATTGGCGACGAGGCCCGCGTCGACGGCATCCCCGATCGACATGCGTCGCACCGTCGTTTGACCTTGGGTTTGCACGTGACGGTCGAGTAGGTCGAGCTCGACGTGCCGGAATTCGGCGAACCGGGGGTGGTGTTTGTCCTCTGGGTCTACAAAATGCTCGATCTCGCCCATGGTGAACTCGCGGACGCGCAAGAGGCCGGCGCGAGGAGAGATTTCGTTGCGGAATGACCGGCCGACTTGGGCGGACGCGAACGGCACGCGACCATTGTTGAATTCGAGCAGACGGGAAAAGTTGAGGAAGTGACCTTGTGCCGTTTCGGGACGGAGGAAGCTGTTTAGAAAGTGAGCGAGACGAGATAGAGTAATAATGAAAAAAGGATTACCCGGGGTGTTGTCCGGTTGGACCGATGCTGCTGGCAAACATGAGATTGAATTGCTGTGGTTCTCCGACGTCGTTATCGGTATCTGGGTTGCGAATGTCATGATTTCGACAGAGGTCACCAAGTTCTGGTCCCGAGAAGTTGTCCAACTTGAGAGATGGGGGTAAGTGACGAAAACGGACGAGAAGCATGGACGAACTTGAGCGAGGATGCGATTGTACTCGGCAACCTTGTCGTCTGGCAGCTTGACGGGGACGGTCTTAACCTTTTTCTTCTTCTTCTTTTCGTCTTCCTTGTCTGTCTGAACGGTATTTGCGAGGCCGCGGGCCTCGCGATCGCCTGCGAGCCTTGCCTCGAGGACGTTCTTGACGAGATGATCCGCGCGAAGCACGTCGCCAGTCTTGGTATCCTTGACCATCCAATCCGCGAAGCGGGCAACGTGTCCGGATGCTTCGAACACGGGCGCCGGGGTCATGATGGTGGTATCGAGTTCGAGCATGTGGTCTTCGATGATAAAGTGGCGACGCCATTCGGCGATGATGTTGGCTTGGAGGGAAGAGCCCGGTGGGCCATAGTCGTAGAGACCGGCGACGCCTGTTGACGATGATGGTGATGAAGATGAGCGAGTGATGTGACGAGGTTTAGTTACCGCCATAGATCTCGAATGCGGGTGCGTAAAAGAAACGGCGGTTGAGGAGAGCCTCGAAGCGGGACTTGTCAAAGGGATGTGCGGTTCTGTTGACCATGTCTGTGTGTTTGAGACGGACGAAGGAGAGCCTGAGGAGCTCCTGTCCAAATCGGACACGGTGCATCGAGTCAGTGATTATCAGAAAAAATATATAATATTGAAATGAAAAAAAAAAAGTGGGTTGGCAAGTGGGTAAGGAACAAACGAGTAAGTTAGTAAACTCGACAACTTCTCTGGTTCATCCCGGACCGTTTAAACCGTTCATCCCGTAGCTATACGCACCTCCTCCAAAACCTTAACCTTCGAGTACACCTCACTTGACCGTCCATATCCAACAACAACCGTGTGCCTGCTCTACTCCTCAGCGACGAATATCAGCCTATCAAGCATCACCACATCACCCATCACCGTGCTCGAACGCTTATCTCTGCGTGTTCCAAGAGCAGATTGGGCTCGTCTGTAAAGCCAGAACCTTGCTCGCGGAATAGAAGCGTCCGGGCACCCGTAACAAGCGGACGTTCTTGGATTCCTCACCGCAAGTACGACATGCCGATCCCTCGGACACGCATGGGCGTATCTGCCCCCCCGCCCTGGCATACGTATTTCACATCGTCCAACGCTCGACACAACACACGTAACGCGATAACGAGCGTTAAATCTGGCGGGTTTCATCCCTTTTTTTGTTGCATTGCTTTTCTATTCAACGTTGACGTACTCGAGGGCATCTTGTGCTTCATGTGTGCAACCGGGGAAAGAAGGTCGTTTCTTCTACGATTCGTGTTCTCCGAGGAGAATCTTGCAATCTGGGGTGAGGTGGGCGTACAAAGAACTAGGGGCCCAACACGCTGGAGACTCTGCGCGCAGCATGGCTGCCACAGAGCGGATGTAAGAATATTTCTGTCCTGGAACCCAAGGTGAGTTACGTCCATCAACACATGCTCGAGACAGCACCGTTTGCTGTCCGTCTATCGGCGAAAAGAAAAAAAAAAACAACAAGTTCTTATCAATGTCTATCCCCAAAGAGTATCTCGTGCCGTGTTTGCGTCACTCGGATGGCAGATTGTGCGCATCGTTTTGCTGAGATTCATCAAGGGGAAGTTTGCGAATTTGCAACACGAGGAAGAACAGTCCGCCTTGTTGATGAAATCACTACCCCCGAACGATGGCGCGGCGACAAACGACGGGCGCGAACGTGCCGATCTCTCAGACATGACGACCCTTTGTCGCTAGATGAAGAACCCGACGGCAGAGTCGAATTTCATATCGTCTAACACTGCTAAGCGTGCGTGACGAGGAGGATGCAGGCGAGGAGGAGTTCTCTAGTGGGTCTATGTATACTAGGTAGAGAATGGATTTCGTGTGTGTCGTGTACATGGCGCGTCTTGTTCGGATTAGGTCGACTGGACAAATTTGGCGGAGACAGGTCACTGGAAATTTCACGACATATCTTATGTCTCCCCGACGACTGCACTGTCATGTCCCAGGTTCGCTTCCGCCTGTCTGCCTCTCACACTGACCGTTTCATATCCACACACAGCCGCATCTCTCTCTCCTCTCCCTCTCCATCGCTGCCGCCAACGCCGCTCCAATACCCGCTTCCACCGTTGCTGAACAACCCGCTCGCTCCTCACAGGGTATGCCAGCACCGTCCTCCACCGCCCACTCACTGAAAACCACGCACAGCGACGACCACCAAGCACCGTCGACTCTCTTCCGCAGGCAGATCGAGAAGGAGACTGAGCGACGCTCGGGATGCCGCCACCCGCCCATTGTAAGTAGACCCGCACACGGACGGGCATAGGGTAGCCATGGCGTTCTGTCGTTATTTTTCGTATGCTAAGGGATGCTCAATCCTCGCCCAGTCCAACTTCGTTGCAAAGCGCCTCTGTGTCGCTCGCAGCGCTCTCGCTCTCGTCACCCACGGTATCGCATCGCACTGTCAACGGTGCGCAGCCCATACAGGTTCCACGAGCGACGTCCACTCAGGCGTCTGAGGCCGAACCTGCCGACGTCGACGAACACCTCTCTGTCTCCCCTCCCCAATCCCGCGCCCCACTCTCCCCCGTCAACATTGCCAAGTCAGGTCGGAAACGAGGTACTATATTTACGTGCGAGAGTTGTTCCAAGGTGCGCCGTTCCTCTGGCAACCTCCCTGCACAGTCGTGTGATGCCGTCTGACTAACTGTGTTTACGATTTGTAGGTCTACCGACATCCGTCGTGTCTGATCAAGCATCGTTGGGAGCATACGCCACAGTGGCGTGAAGCGTCCAAGTTTGTGCTGAGCAAGCATCAACAAGTTCAGTTGCTCGAGGTGGGTTCATGAATTTTTTTTCTCTTTCCCCATTTGGTTAGCTCGCGATATGGTGGCCCCTTGCACGCCCTTTTTCGTTCCCGTTTTTTCTCCCTTCTCTTTTTTTTTCTCGTCCCTTTGCTTTGCACATGTATGCAAGCATGTGTGATGTGGCGCTGAATTCGATCTGGAACAGGCTGCCGCGATCCTCTCGCACCTGTCGCCCTCGTCAGGCTCGCTTCCCGAGGACCGCTCCTTATGGCCGTCTTTCCTCTCGGGGGGACTCGTTCCCCCGCCTACCAACAATGACACCACAACGACGACTACAAGCACCGTGAGCACCACGTCGCCAGCGCCATCGACGGTATCGTCCAGCATACACACGTCGTTTCCCATCTCGAGTTCTGTGCCCGCGAGTTCGGTCCTGGACGGGTCCGTGACCGCGGCTCGGTTACACGACTATGCGGTGAGCGTAGACGGCCTCACGCACGTCCGTCCCGGGATGTTGGGCGTGCCCAACGGTAGAGAGAGTCGCCCGGGGACGAACACGACGGACGCGATGAATCTGCTCGCGTTGCAGTCTGGGAGTGTAACCTCGGATCGGGTCGTGACGCGCTCGCACGCGCGTTCGTATTCGTATTCGCATTCGGTGTCGAGGGAGCGACGTCGGTCGAACGCGTATGAGTATGTGCAGCTGGGGGTGTCGATTCCGCGGTCGTCTGTGAGGTCGCATACGGGATCGTCACGGTCGCGGTCTCAGTCGGTGTCGGTGTCGGTGTCGGTGTCTGAGGGGAGGAGTGAGGAAGAAGAAGAAGAAGAAGAAGAGTTGGATGGCGAGATGGATGGGGTGGGGTGGAATAGGGTGTGGGATGGAAATGGCAAGGAAGGGCCGTCAGAGGAGACGTGGGACGGGATGGAAATGGAAATGGAAATGGATTGAGGCGACGTGGTCGTGTATGTATTTTCGAAAGGGATGTGGATCTATCGTATATACTCGTTCTAGGTTGTCGGTGTGGCAAAGCACTCGTCGTCATTCTCTCCGAACGCTTTCCGGAACGCTGCTATTTGATGTTGAACCTTTAAAATTGAACATCGTTCAACGACAGTGCGTTCCCCACCCGTCCTCAGGTACATCGTACAGAGGAATAAGTATCTGGCTGCAAAATAATCATCACACGTGTAAATATAAAAATTCAAATGTTTTTTATTTTTCATCCCCCACAAAGATTGAGTCCACACAGAAGACGATGCACGAAAGATTATCGTGAGGCTATAGTCAGGGTTTTCATGATAAGCTTTGGTAGTATGATTCAAGCGTATGGAACGCCTTCCGAAAAGCTGCCATATGACGTTGGACCTTCAAAAGAACATCGTCCCAATACAAAGTGTGGGAATTGAACGACATAGTTGACAGTGTCAACGATGTCGGTCGCGTACCCCACGCTGCACCGGCGAAAGAGATGGTAGGTCCTTTACAAGCGAATCAGCCAACCAGATAACGATAGACCGCCGTCACTCACCCGAAATGGATATCAAGAGACATGGAAGAGGCGACGTTAAAAATGCGAGAGCACTCTCCCTCGTCAATTCTACATAGTCCGATGTCGCTCTTAGATATGGTTGTCTTATCAGATTCCCCGGCTCGTTGTTAACTTCAACAATCGCACAACAGTGACCGTTCACAGAAATACATTGTCCCGACGCTACGTTTTTGTTTCGGATTCGAAGGTCGCAGAATTTCATCCCGTACCCATGGTAGAGTTCTGATGTAAAAAGAAACTTGCGTCTTTCATATTTTTTGTTGTAAACGGGCGACAATGCATCCACGATGTCCCATGCGAGGTGCTTGTCAACAGCTTCGGGCTGGATGGTATCGCAGTCAACGAGGAACTGGTTGAAGACGGGGTGAAGGTCTGTGGGAGGAATAGCATCTTCGTCGTCAAGGCAAGTGGTGTGACTCCACGGCACTACACCCTTTAGTCGTTCCTGGAGTAGAACTGGGCCCTTCGACCTAAATGGGATTTCTATTGGAATGGCCGCCAGAAATTCCATACGTTTCCTTGCAACCAGATCGGGACCTAGAAAGAATCATTGAGCCTTGCTCGTATTTTGAAGTGTTCGTTTACCCGATGCAAGCTGCTTTATTCCATGCTTCAGCAGTGAATGATGCTTGTTATGATGTTTTAAAGGAACATGTACAGTCCCGTGAGCATGGAAATTATGTTCGCGAGAGAGCAAACGCAAAGAGTTGAACATGATGTAGGAAGTGCAGCTTAGGGGCAGAACGGCAGACTCCACAGAATGGAGTTCTGTTAGACTGGTGCGTCCAAAAGAGGCAAGCTGTTTATGTAACTGGCTCGACGTCATCACTCGCGCACCTACTCTAGGCTCAGTTGAGTAGCTCACGTCTGACTGTTTTTCCCTTTCGTGTACCCGTACTAATGCCGTCTTCACGTCCTTAGGTCAGTTCCTCGGTTCCTCGATGCATTCGCCCGGTCGCTCGCCTCCAGCACCTCTCAGTACGTTCTCGATGTACATGCACTCTGGCCGTACGTGCAGTTGCGCTAACACATCTGACGGCTTCAACCTATCCATAACGTATCTGATGTCTCCCGCTGACGCTGATGCTTCCGACGCGTCATCGTCGACGCTCGGGGACTCGCTATCTGGTACGTCTCCAGTTTCTCCATGGCCTGTCGACTGCTCTGACGCTTGCTCGTTAGCACTAGTATACTCAATGTCGACGCTCGGACAACCACGTCGCTCCCCCTCAAGCTCGACTCTTGGGGACTCGTGGTGTGCCTCGCCTGGCACATTCCTGGCGTCGCCGTTTCCATTCGACGGTTTTGGCGCATCCGCATGGTTGCTGGCCGACTCGACGTCTCAGCTCGAACATCTAGTTCGCTCCCCCTCGAGCTCGACGCTCGGGGATTCAACTTGTCGCTTTTTTTGCTTCGTTATTGAGTTGGTCTGGGTGCTGACGTGCCTCCGTTGTGTCGAGCGATTTCCGCCGTGTGCTATCCTCTATGCTACCACTAACGGTATGCATTGCGCTGTCATCGCCATGTCGCTGACCATGTCCAACGTCTCTAGCGCCTTCCAACAGCTCTCCTGTACCCTCGACGACTTCTGCCTCGCCATTCGGCATCTCTGTCGCAGCCGCTCCGCCCATTAGGCTTGGCGCTTGTGTTTCAAGTACGTTCCTCTTGTACCAATCTCCACATGTTGCTATCCTTGCATCCAACATGCCCATCCTCGTCTGAACCCCCGCATCGCCCTTCCCTTCGTCCGCCATGTCACTAAGATTCAGTTAGCCTCGGGTTGAGTGGCTGAACACTTCGCTGGATTAATGTACATCTAAATCATGCTATGTGGTTGGACACTATAGTTATTTCTATCATCTAGACACAATGCGAGTGAGCTACGAGTGCAAGTAGGATGGCAAGAATTGTGATCTGTCAACGATCGCATTTTTGGGACGTCCAAGTCCGCATGGGCCGTGGCATTTGTATAGTGAATTGGTAAACCCAAACCTAAGCGGAACACGGGCTTATCCTTACTTTGCCATATGGCAATATATGACCTTATACATAAATGTATGCTAATAAATACATGTCCGATATAAATTTGAATTTTGTAGGTCACCAACTACTACTTCTGTGATGCAATGCGAGAAAAAGATGCACGACGGAGTGAGCAACTCGTACAAAATCAAGGACGTTCGGATGTGTAACCTGTACCTGTTCGAAGGGGAGTGGGGAGCGGCATAAGGTAGGTGCAGTGATTCAACACCTTTTGATTGCCGGGGAAGTGGATTCAGCATAGATAAGGTTACGCGTATTTCAGAGGTCGTGAAGGTTACAAAACATCTATCGTGCGCGCATTGTCGATTAGATGAGTCATCGGCGTGTCTTCCTTCACTTGCACGATAATCAGTGCATCCGAAGCAACCCTCCTGTATTCGCGACCTGTCTCCAAGAGTAGTAACGCCCCAAACGGTTGTCTGAGACGAGCAATAAACAACGATACTCGCGCCGGTTTGTCCGCTGCAGCTCTAGGCGCGGGAAGAGGGAGTGAATGAGGAAGAGATGATTGATCATGGTTTTCATTAGTGGGAAGCATGTCGTCCGCGAGCGACGAGCCTGACAGCTTGGACCCTCCTCTGTGCTTAGAGAACTCTTCTTCACCGAGGAGAGTATTAAT
>JBBPMJ010000074.1:3834-47020 GCA_038090255.1 Austroboletus niveus
GTCGATTGTAACAGCTACAATCGACGCACCACAGTCGAGGATACACAGCACATCGCGCAGAAAATACCCAGTTAAATAATAGAGAGAAGGAAGGGATAGCAAATCTATAAACCTTGTACGTTATCTCCGGTAGGATCAATGTGCATGCGGTCGCTTACCTTGGTCGTCGATAGCGGACTGGAATTGCACAAATTGACCGGATTAAATATGAATTCGGGCGCGGTATCAATAGACAATGTGCGAGACAACAATGGCGTGCTGGACCCACAGCTGGTCTGGAATTTTTTAAAAGGTTTAATATAGGGCTGCAGTCCAATCTTCAAGGAAAATGTATCACTACTGACAGGTGAATGCGCGATTACGACTGAAGACAAGCAAGACATTTCTGCCGATTGTGGTGGCCATGGTCACCGGCTGCGCTTGACTACGAGAATTACTTTTTCATATGGGTACTTTAAGATATGTACTCACATTTTGGACCGGACATACTTATTTTGGTAGAAAACAAGCCGGCCACGTAGCCATTTTTCATAAGCGCTACCCAACAGCTAAGTCATATCGTCACCATTACCGATCCCGTCCTAAGTAATATATGCCAGTAGTCTCTTCTGAGATTCTTATAGTTATGTGGCCGTACATATAATCATACGACCACTTCGACTCGGAAGCATGTTTGGAATATCTTTCATTCGGTCTCCGGGTCGCCGTCAACCCTGCGAGCCCGTCGGTATCAGGGCCGCGGGCCATCTCAGCAAGGTTTTCTCTCTCCACAGATACGAGGAAATGTGATTCGAGAACGCTGGCGGTCTTCATATAGGGAATTACTTTCCATACCATTGTGTGCTTCGTATGGATACGTGCGAGTCGCCGAGCTCACACCAATATGCTCTACTATCTGAAGAAAGTTTCTAGGTTTCTGACGGAAGCCGGCTGATTATGCGTCTTTAGAAAGCCGGGAAGCACGATCCGATGTGAGAAGCCGTCATAAACTGATACTCCAAGACATCGTCGGACGAGACAACCCAGCATAAGTCGGACCGTGTGAACGAACCTGTTGTCACGGCTACCATGTATGCGGGATGGAAACGTGCTCAACGTTCTCGAAACACTGCTCTTGTCGAATTCCGCTCAGTCCGCGGGAACAACTGTTTCCTCTGGTCCACGATCGACACAAAGCCTCCTCACTTCCCGGGGCAGGTGGGTCACGGTGCCACTCTCCTTCGAGTCGTTGCCATCGTCTTCGGACTGTACTACTGATACTCCCGTATGTAGTGGATGCATCCTGGGAGCTCGGATATCGAACACCTCGATTTGACGTACGAGGATAAATTACTCGACACTTATGTGAGATTGGTGGATGTTGAAGGTGTGAAAGGGATAATTGATGCACTACACTCATCAATACACCATGAAGCACTAAAGCACACAACGGAAGAAGGGTCCAAAAGACTTACATTCGTTTCGGGACTTGTCTCGAATGTCATAAATATACAGTAGTATCATACTGAGTAAACATACCAATTATTGAAACGCATCGGACGTCCTATGTATCTTTTCTAGCAAGGCTTCGTATTCCGGAAACAATGCTTTTGTCATCTCATTCACAAACGATCTCAACACCGTACTCTTGAAAACCAGGTTCGCAAAGTACGGATTCCCGCCCACCGTCAGAATATTGGCAAGGAAGCCATAAACGGTCAGGTCGATACGCGACGGAAGCTCCCCGCCGTGGAAGTACTTGCGATCCGCATATTTGATCTCGAGCGCATCGAACGCTTCCTTTTGCAGACGGTGCACTTCCTCTGGAGAATGACGGCCCATCCCCGCAGCGTACATCACGCCCGTCACCCTCCGCCAGAAATACGATGACAAGAGGGGTCGCAGGGGCCACGGAACGGCGCCAAACTCTTCCTTGGACGTGATCGCAAAGTTTTCATCAATGAACCACCGGTCGTATATGATAGCAGAGTACAACACCTCCTCGACGTACGCTTGGAACGCTCTCGACTCGGCCTTCTGAGCGGCAGTCAAGCCTGCGAGTTCGTCGGGGTCTTTGATAAGTCCTTTCTCCACTAGGTACCGGACGATGAAGTGTGAATCAGGAACGGTGGTAGTTTGGCCGTCGTGGGTTATCTCAGTATAAGGGACCTTTCCTTTGGGTGCTTTGTAGGGATACGTGTCACGGAGCTCGTACGAGATCTTGCTGTATCTGAGGAATGTCTCTAGTTTCTGACAGAACCCTGAAGAGCTCGGTTGATTGGGCTTCTTTGGTACGCCAAAGAGCACAACATGAGGGTCAGATGACGTCATGGGTTTTGTTTATGCGCTTGAAGTTGGGATGTTATCAGACGGGGCGTCCACCTCCAGTCAGACAACGTGCACGAACCTCTGAGCGACAGTTAAAGGGTGATTTCGTGGGATGCGCTAGGCTAAGCGCTCTTGACTGTGTCCATTTTCAATTTCATCATATTGATTACGAAGCAGCTCGGCCATTCCGCAGTCAACTTGAACCAACTGTAAAGTATGCCACAGGCGAAGGAAAATATTCACACACTGACAGGGTATCTCAGATCCGATCGATCGTCCGCCGCACTACGTCCAGTGCCCGCGTCATCGAATGCCCCAGATCAACGTCCTTTACTTTGCGGCCGCGTCCACATGTACGAGTCTCTTTGAGCAAACCGTCACCATTCCTTCTCCCACCCACTCGGGTGGTGACACCGGCGAATCCACACAATTCCCGCTCGCATCCCTCGCATCCCTCCTCGTCTCACTGCATCCCAAAACTGGCCTGGACAAGGTCCTCAAGACAAGCCAGTGGAGCGTAAACGCGGAGATGGTACCCGAGTCCGACGTCGACTTGGTGTTTTTACACGGCGGTGAAGAGGTTGCCGTGATCTGTCCTGTCTCGGGGGGTTGATGATTACTGGTGCCGACGACAAGGTGCTGTCAGCATCTAGTCAGTCATATACTATTTGCTTTAGGGAATCCAATAGGTCGGTAATCAACTGATGCAAGGTTATTCTCACTGAATGATCTTTTTGCTTTTCCAAATTCCATAGGAAGAAATGCCGTGTAGAATACATCCAGGGGTACCCTAGCATGTTCCCCATCGAAGAATGGAGTGTCATTTGTCTCGCATCTACGTCTAGATTCCTACCCGCGATTATCGCGCATCAAGATCAAAGATTTCGGTTCGAGCAAAGCCATTGACTTTTAAGTATTCGTACGGCGGTCTCACCTTGCGTAGCTCTGGAACTCAGTTGGTGCCCAGATTTCGCACAATAACCTTCCTCGCAACTCTCATACTAATCCACTTCATAATATCGACCTACAGTAATGTGCCCTTACAAGCCACATTCTTGCACACCGCAGACGAATTGGTGGGTAGAACACCAGATGTAGGATGTTTTTGATGCCCAACGCCCAGGTAGAGGTCGACTGTGAGCATGCCACGGCTTTGGGGCCAGTAGTCGACGTCCTCGAATGTCCAAGTAATTCATAAATGACGTGGTTTCCCAAACAGAGCTGCTAAAGAAGAGTCATTGCTTGGCTGGTCAAATATCAACCAGTGACCCGTCTGTTTCATTTAGAGATGTCCTGACTGGTTTTGGGGTTCTCAGTTTAAACCATATAGTACAGACACCATATAGCTTACCATGCCTATATGCAAGTGGAAAAATCAATTATTCTTTTCTGAATATGTCGTGCTCCAGTTGGGCTAGGAATTTATCGGCATCAGGATAGCTCTTCTTGATAGAGCGCGTCTCAGACGTGCGAGAGGTTGAACCAACAGCCTCCTTCTCCAGCGCCGCAAATGGATCATTGGCAACGAAGGCAACCGGAGGTGTTGCTGAAGCCGAGTTTCCATTCTCTTCCGGTGCCACCTTTGTTTTCTTCCGTTTCGCCACCAATAAGGCTCGTCGTTCTTCGATCTCTCGTTTTCGTTTCTCCATCGCTCGACTAGTAGACTGCCTATTCTCCTCGCGCATACCTTCCACTTCACCGGGTAGTATATCCACCGCGCCGAGATCCTCTCGCGTCTTCTTCGTCTCTTCTCTAACTCCTCTCAACTCCTCCATTTGTTTCTGTCTCGCTTCTTCATCCCCTGAGAATTGGTAGAACGCGGCACCCTTTGCACGGTTTTCCTTGGATGCGTCGTAGTGCGAGGAAAGAGGATTGTTTTCCTCTGCAAGCTCGTCTTGCACGGCTTTGATGCGCTCAGAAGAAGGCTCGAATACGGGGAAGAAGTTGACAGGATTATCTGCAAAGTTCGAAGAGCGTCAGTGACAAGAACAGCCCTTATTCGACGCATATACGCACGAATGATATCCCTATTGTACATACCATGTATATGAGATACGGCATACCAAAGACACTAGAGCGACTTACGCGTCATCTTCGTTTTCTTCCTCATACTGGGAAGTATGCAAGAGATGACGAGGCACCTCTGAACGTCTGCCAGTTCGTAATCGCCCAAATTCATCCTCGTATTCGACGATAGGATCGTTCTACGCTCTTAATGAGCATCGAGGACACAATAGCAGAAAGAAAAACGCACCTCATCCTCATTTGAACTCGTATGAACATCATCACTGTCCGACTCGCAGCGGTCGACGTTTTTTGAATCGAACTGTCCACCGACGTCAAAAATCAAAGAGCGAGCGGATAAAAGGTTGACACGCACGTCCACCAACAATGCTTCGTACTGTTTCTCACTCAACCCTCCCGACATGCCATTCATCAATTTCTCATACACCTTGGTCTTGCGCTCCAACGCCGCCCGAGCGGATTCGATAGTGACATTGCTTACAGCCTCGAGCTCGGCGTCGCGTGCCGCGCGACCGTCTACACCCTTATTCGATCGTGCCCAGACAGTCGGTTTCTAAAGGCGTGGTCAGCGACCTCCATTTCTTCCTTTCCACGAGTATATGACGGAATCATATGCAGGTGATACGTACTTTATCCGGTCGTGTTCGCCCTTCGCCTGGAACATACTTGGGACCACCTGATGCCTTCGTCCTTGCATATTCGTCCGATTTCTTTGCCAGTTCGGCCTTGAGATCAAAGAAGGATGTTACGCTGACTCCAGAAGCTTTTGCCTTATCGGTCGGCGGCATCTGGATGTTTTCCGGGTATCTTGAGGTGCGGACGACAGTGGTCGTAGTACCAAGTTAAGTCATCTTTTCCTACCTTGCCTGAGGTGTAACGTGTCACAATGCTCAAATGCCGAGCATCGGTGCGTGACCGTTCATTTCTCACGGTGCACGCATGCCGTCAACTCGAACTTGTTATGTAATTGTCCACCGTCACCATGCCTAAGCTGAAACTGTGAGAGCAAGTACTCGACGTCCAGAGCCTTTCCGCACTGCATCAACCTCAAATTCCGACCTTATTGAGCGGATGGCTCAACGAACCGTGACGTGTCTCAACAGGTTTGCTCCACTGCTCCACTGCTTCATAGTGAGGGTCAATCAATGCAGGCTCATGTAGACACTTTTATTTATCTTTGATAAACATGCGACGGCCATCAGAGGTCAAGACTCTGTCAAAATAGCTGAGGCTTACCACGAGGTGATCGACAATAAAGTGCTTCCAACATGTCACGTACCGCCGGAGAAGCTCACCGATAGCGAAGTTACTGCCTTCGAAGAAACGCTTCATGCTCCAGCTCGCAGCATATATGAGTATGTTGTCTATTTGAAGGGGTGAATCTCAGACATCTTCACCCATGTCTTATTTTCACTTGTGGCACGCACTGTTAGTAAAATTGATGCCAGAACTATCGAGTTGAGGCAAGCAATTGGTTCATTTGATGATTCTCCAGATGAAGACAATGCTTAATGTAGGTTACAAACGAGGCACCTACGATCTCAAGGAGGAGAATATAGTTCTTTGGTGCCACCTCCGTCACTTCCGGTATTCACGCGCCCCGCTGCCCCGATCTCAGTTCCACTCAATGAAACAATCATCCATGAGATACTGACATCATCCTCTGCCCTAATTAGTATTTCTCTTTTGTGACGCTGATGAGTCTATTACCGCATTGTGAACATTGAATGGTCACTGAACACATCCAAGTTTCGGCTCCAATATGATGGCACCAGGTAAGATGAAACAAACTAACCGGCCCTACCAGCTAACCATTCTGATAGCTACCCAGTGGATGATGTCTCCGAACCCGTGAT
The DNA here is from genome assembly GCA_038090255.1 of Austroboletus niveus. Taxonomy (NCBI): domain Eukaryota; kingdom Fungi; phylum Basidiomycota; class Agaricomycetes; order Boletales; family Boletaceae; genus Austroboletus; species Austroboletus niveus. Next base: position 10,023 of record JBBPMJ010000074.1, read on the forward strand.
GAAGGGTATGCTAAAAGAGAGCGTCATAGTTCATTGATCTCTTGTATGTTATCATGGTATGATTCTTGTCATCAAATCTGGCATACCCATCGGTGCTTCTCTTCTTGGTAGGTTTCTGAGTCCCCCCCGCGGAACTTTTTACGAACCCATTTACTATCATCATTGTTGTCATAGTAGTACCTCCGACACACAAGTATGGCTAGCAATAGTACCAGCGGCGTGCTTTTAAACATGGAGCCCTGCAGAGAACTCGAATAATGATGCCACTCGGTGATGAAATGATGACGGTCGCGGCTGTGTTCATCGCGTCCAGTCACGGCAGTACATGATCACTGATTGATATCATGGCCGCGGCGAATTTCGTTGGAATGCGGCTGGATTAGCGGCTGCACGCCCGTCTTATTGATAAATTCTCGTCAGATCTGAATGCTCATTAATAAAAGTTTCAATGTACGGGCCGCAGAATCGACAAGCCACTTTGTGAATAGCTGGCTGGTTAGTTTCCGAATCTTCTCGACGTATACAGATCCAGGATTCAAATAAAACGACCACAGCATTCGAGAACAGATGGTATACGAAAATATAAATATTCTCCAGAATATGAAAATGATTTCAACGACAACCTATCGATCTAAACGTGGCAGCTTTGATTGGGGCTTTGGATATTTCAGCCATTTCCAGCTTTCGCTTATACGCGGAAAGTGACACAGGACCAATCCAGGTGTGTCCTTTTGAAAGGTGATATCGAAGCACCGATGCGTTACCCATGTGCCGTATGCCAGAACGGCTTCTCTCTGTTCCGAATTGCAAGAAGCGCCATCACGAAAGTCAGAGAAGAAAGCGAGAACTTGCCTTCGCTTTCTCCTACATCACCAAACAAGTTCGACGATTCAAAGATTCCGCCGCACTGATGTGGCACTCATCCGTAGGCACCTCAAGAAAACGGCATAGTCGCAGATAGGAATTATGGTCCTCGAGATGTAGCTAACCAGCGAACGCGTTTAGCTGATCGATACGGGCCCACGGCGATGTCCAGCCAGAAGGCAGAGGCGGGATAACAGAACGTCAGATCGTCGGTTGATCTCTGTCATGCAGCTTTGGCATGAATGATCATTGGGATTCCGAGGCAGGCGCAAATGACGTCGAACGTGATAGCAAGTGAATGTCGGTACTATTACTTACAAATTGTTACATAGTCCCGTTTCTTACCACTACATTGCGCTCATCTGTTGGCCTGTAGACCTCAGGCCAGTATTTGCTGTGCGTAGTGCATCCGTGTCAAATCGAACTTGCCACCTTGGTTCAACATGCTGAATTTTATGCAATCTTCACCGTCTGGCATTTGCAAAAAATTACTACCCTGAAGGAAACGTGTGCAGACTCGGGCATACCTTGGCGTACAACGAATCCACCACTTTACCGACCTCCTCGAGGGTATCGATAGCAGCGCCATACGTGTTCTAGAGTAGTAATCTGAGTATGAAAACACGAACATAGAAGAAAAACGGACGTCGACTTCAGGTTCGTCGTAAACAAGAAGACACCCTCTTCCTTGATCAAGGACACCATGAAACACCTTATCCAAAATCATTTGTGATAATCTATAGCACGGAGGCGTTAATATGGAGCAGAGATACACATACTAGTGCTTACTTTGCTTCCACTTCTTGCTTGCTTTGGCCAACCTGGTTCGCCACGTAGTCGATCTCGACAACCGAGTATGGCTCGACGATACGAAGCAGGTTTTGCTGTAGTAGCGTATCGTAAAGGGCAGCAAGGTGGGAACGAATCGTCTGGTCAGATGACAGCTCTAAAGAGGACAATTGATTCAAAATGAAGCAGATGACACAAGAAACTGACCGTCTTTATAATCACGCAAAACTTTTTCAAACTCTGCCAGATTGCGGTTTTGGTGGGCGATGGCAATGGCGCGCATACATTCGATTTCTCGCAGCTGGGCGTACTTGGTCGCTAGCTTGATAGACAAGAGTGATGTGACATCCTCGGGCTAAATTGATTGAAGGTCAACAGAAACAACATGCTCTGGATCAGGAGCTGACCATGTTGAGCATAACTTTGCAAAGGAGCATGTACTTGAGCGCCGTCAGTGCTGCCGGGTCATCTTGAGCGGTCATGTTCTCGAATGTTTCGAAAAAGTACGAATAAGCCGTGCTGTAATCCTTGTCTTCGGCATGTAGGACACCAGATTGGAGGTCGAGAGCAGCTTGAAGATGAGGTGGGCAATAAATCGAGTTTGCGGCGGTTCTGGCCGAAGTGAGTGCAGCCTTGTGTACATTAATGATTTATGATTGTGAAATGGACGAGAGAAGCGACGTACTTTCGCCTTTGTAAAGTTACCTACGCCTCGATAAACCCGGCTTTCGAGGAGGTGGACCTCTGTAAGGATCATCTTATCGTCGAGCTTCTTGAGCTCCGTCAATAACGCGTCTATTCGCGTCAGGGCCACCTTGTATTGCAGAGCTTCTAGCTGTCTGAAATCGTAAGTTAAGCGACATGAATGAATGCGTTAGAGTAAGCGAGCTTACAGAGCAACGAGGCGAATTTCCAAGCTATGTTTGAGAAATATCCGTTTTTCACGACTCGACCAATCTATGTTGTCCATGAGAACCTCGATTTGGACTTGACGACTGTTGGGAATGTCGTTGAAGTAGTTGAGCAACGTTCGAACTGGACGTCTTTCGTTAGCTGCGTGCAAGGACCAAGAAGTTCGGAACGTACTGAGTTTGGCGGTCTTGGCCTTTGCTGTCGACGACATGAACGATCTGGAGAGTGTGATGACCTCTGCGAGGCCCTTTGCGTTTCTAGAGAAGGTCAGATTCATGGGTAGGATGGCCCGAACAGAACGAGTACGCACTTTTGATCACGGTGAAGTTCCGCGAGCTTGATCATGGCCGCCTCTTGATCTCTGAGAGACTGATCTCGGTCTCCGGTGGAAGAAGGGCCATTCGACGTTGATGCTGTGGTGGGATGTGAATATGGTCGTAGAATCTGCTTGTAAATAGTTTCTGCACGCTGTGGGTCCGTCGAAGCGACGGACTCGGCCTCCTTGAGCAGGGCGTCGTTGCTGGACATTGTAAGCGTTAGCAATGACGCGTCTCTGATCGTGGGAATACGGAGTGGGATGTGAGGTCGTGGGAATAACGGGGGACGCGCTCAAGTTGCAGCGCGTCTTTAAAACACCCACCACGGCGACGGGCCTATACGGCTGCCCTTGGCAATCGCACATTTATTCTTGCTCAAATGGCTCCAATCAATACATCTCAAAGGAAAGCAAGCGAAAAGGGCCTTGAAACCACTTGCGAGCAAAAACATTGCTATGCGCGTGCATCGGCCAATAAAGATCAGGCCGTTGAGCACTCGCTCACCGAAGGCCAAGAGAAGCGCGGAAATTGCAGTCACGTCTCTACCTTATTCATCCCTGCGCGTTCAAGGACGGTGCATCGAGACTCTGGGGCCACCTCGCGTCTCCTTTAGAATACCACAAGCGCGCATCGCCGCAGCGGTAAGCATAGTTGTCCAATTTGAATTACCAACAACTGAAAGGATAGATTTAGTCGCAGTGGTCGCGTGTCGTCCTTTGATCGAAAGAAGAACACAGCTAGGGCCCTATAGGACCCCGCGGTAGAAATGGATGGGAAACCCGACTCCGTGAGATCAAGATCAAACGACCAGACACGCTGGTACATATCTGGGTTCGGACGGCGTTCGGTTCACGGCATTCCTCCTTTATTGAATAGAATTAATGTGCCTGCAGACAGCGGCCCCCGAAGCCTACCGGAAGACAAACCTCCAATGTGCATGCGTGTTCGGTCAGCGGAGACCTGCCACTCGTGGGTCTGTTGTGCTTGTATGGATCGTTTGCTAACTTTCCTTGTTTTGTTACATTCTCTCCAGCACGACCTGCAGAGCTCTTGCATCGAAGCAGATCTCGCTCGAATCCACCACATCTTCCCGCGACGTCCAATCCCAGGTCAAAGGGATATTACTCGGCCGATCACGCGCGCTGCTGATTCAGACGTGCGACCCACCGGTTCGATTCGGACATGGACGAAGCATGTTTGGGGGACCAAATGCGGCGTTCCGAAGACCTCTGACAAGATCACGATCGATCGAAGAGTATGTATTAAGCTTTGACTCTGGGATTCGGGATCGTATTTTCTTCTCATGTGCAACCCGATCTGCCAGTTCTGTAGACGCGCCAACTTTTCCAGCTCGACGAAATCCGTCTTTTGGACGTGTGGATGCCGCTGTCATTTGGATTACGATGAACCGGAAGTTGCCTCGATCGCGGGAAAGCAAAGTACCCTGATGGTCCCTGGCGTGACGTTGGCTCTTGATGGCCCTCCAACTGGAATCAAAGCCTTCGTAGCCATACCACCACCGACGCTCGCACTGAAAGGTTTTCCGAACCGACGGTAGTTGGTGGTACGTCGTCGTCTCACAATCCAGCCGGCTGAGGCCAAAAATTTAAAAGTATGACTGATGCTCGAGCGGCTTTTCGGTGGCGCACATGCCGTATACGTCTTTTCCATGATCCGTTGGCCAATCCCACCATCAGGCGCCGCATCAACGATCGTCGTACTACTACTTATTTGTCTCTCTTGACATCTCGACATCCCGACACTGGCGGACTCGCCTACATAGCGATCTCGCGAGGGATCGACGAGCGTTGCGCCCTCGTACGCCACCGCATCAAACGTGGATCGACTCGTTCGTGTGGATGTCCGACCGTCTCGTTCATCATCGATGCGCCCCTTTTTGATCCCCCCCCCTCGTATGAACACGACAGAGGGCAGATCGGACACGAATCACGATCGCGCGCGCGCGGGGACGACCGTCGACATGGACAATCGGACATTCCTCCGATCGACGATCACCCAGATCCCGATCCCATTTTCGAGTCCGACCCGACGACGACGTCGATGGCGGCGATCAGAGGATCAAGCAGGAGTTATCGGGACGGCCGAGGGGGTTGCAGGTGATCGTTGGAAACACCAAGGGGAGCGTCCGAGTCGGTCGATCACCCGAGCCATGCGGGACCCGCCGGTTCGATCGTGCCTACGTTCATGTCGAAGTGTGAAAAAAAAATGGTGCCACTATCGATTGTGGCGCCTCAAAATAACGACGATCCGTCGTCGATGACAGCAAGTTGATCAAGTTGAAACTGCGCAGCTACGTTCGTCCAAGTGACGTCACATCCGCACCTCGAGTAAAAAAAAAGGGCTCGTATTCTAAAATAAACAAAATAAACGGTTCGACCGTCGAGGATGAGAAACGTAAATTAAGACATGTCGCTTGGCTAATATAAACTACACAAGACATACATTTTGACGTATCGTGAAATAATAAAAGAACGCTGGGCTGCCCAGATTCTATGTCTGTCCGTGAATGCAGTGGCGGATAAACAAGCTCCATCTCGCAGATAAATAGCATCGTGTAAGAGAAACATCGTGTACGTGTATCGTCCAGAAATGCAACAATACCACATGCCTAAAGAGCCCCCAGAGTGGAGCTCTCTTTCAAGAATGGCAACAACAAGGTCAGAAAAAAGAGTCCGAGAATCTCGACCGAAACAACAAGGAAAGAGTGACACACTCGAGACGTCATGCTCCACGATGCATCACGTATCGATCGTATTTTTTACTATTCACTGAGGATGTCGTGGGCATGTGACGCTCCACATCCGCCTTGTCGCGCTCAAAAGACGACTGTGGAGCGATGGGACTTCCTCCCGATGTCATGAGCGGCGGCGTCATGTATGGATAGTGCAATCGAGAGGATGACATGGCGGATTCGTCAGGTCCCCGCAAGGGGCGCTGTGAAGTCGGATTTGACAATGGGGACGGCGTCGGGTGGAACGGGCCGGAAGTCGGGTGAAATTGTCGGAGACCGTGCGACGTCGGGGGAGGCTGTGGGTGTGAGTAATGCACAAAGCTGAGGGAGCTGTTCGGTGGCGAAGGCGACGGCTCGGGAGCGAGGGGGCTATGCTGAGAGTACACGTCGCTCCCCGACGCTGAACCGACAGAGGACGTGGAGGCAAACGAACCGCTCTCGAACGTGCTACCTCTAGCTGCAGAACCAACGATGGCAATCGGTGCTGATTGACTCGAGTTGCTCTCTTCCTTGACCGCTATCGCGCTCGATCTTTCCTTCTTTCGGCGTTGAGTTGTCGCCACGTGCCCCTCCTTTTTCGCACGAGAACGAGCATAGCGCAGACCGCACCTAAGCCACAACACATGTGAGCGGGCAGTTTGTGACACAAAAAATGTGCGGTATTACGAACGCGTTACAAAGCTCCTTTTTTCCGCTCGGGCCCTTTCTCCACTCTGGGCTAGACGTCACCTTGCAGCTCGTGCACCGCAAGACTCCAACGGGTCGATTGCTACTTCGACCTCCGACGGGTTCGCGGGTAGAACCTGGACTGACGCGGTGTCTGGGAGGGGGGACGACATCTGAAGAGGAGATAGGCAAGCCGACGTTATCAACGCGGTGGGCATACTCCATGTCTGGGCTTGGAGTAGCCTGATGGCCGTGCTGGGTTCCTCTAGTATCTCCATAATTCGGGGATTCCGAGGGCCGGCCGGAGGGCTGTGTTCCGTAAGATGCTTCACGCAATGAACACGAAGAAGGAAGAGAACTGAGCGTGTGTGACGGGCTACTGCTTTGCGGCCACCGGTTATAATTTAAGAATGATGAAGAATCAGGGTGGTTGGACCATGGCGGTGAGGAGTATGGTGGCAAAGAATTGACGAAATGACCGTAGGACGGGGAGGGTGCATTAACCGGAGGGAGCGAATAAGAGGTTGGGGAAACGTCGTATTGGTGGTAAGTATCGTGGGGGCGACTGGTTGGGTAGGACGGATGAGCGGACGAGCCCGCGCTACTGCGGGGAGTGCTCTGAATGGTATGACAGGCAAACATGATTGTGCCTTGGTCCGGGTGTTAGAAACACATGGCATGACGTCAAAGAACTTAGCACGAACCATGAGGTATGAAAACGCTTTCTACTTCGCCGACTACGGCTGGCATCGTGCCAACGATTCGCCATCTTCTCGTACAGCTAGTTTTTGCCGTACTGTCATGGGTCGAGGTGCGGACGGCAGAAGCAAGTTTGGCAAACTCCCTAGCCGAGGGCTTGTTGGAATACTCGTGGCTCGAGTCTGGAGGCCAGCTGAACAATACTTTAAAGTCGTGGTGGGAAGAATAAGAGAGAATCTGAAATACACGGGTGAGTACGCCAGGCTGAGGGCAGTAGATGTGGAGTCTCTGCCCGAGGAGGGAGAGCTGGTCCTGTGGCATTGCGGGTGTTCCACACCAATTGGACCAGGAGGTCTTTCGTTCCTCGTCGTTGTCGGCCGGACCAAGGTCGACGACGGCATGGATGAAACAGAGGACAAGACCCTCTGCGGCCCAGCTGATAACGATGTCGACAGCCATGTAGTGGTTGTCGAGGGCGATCTTGTCTGCGTCCGACCAGTGGGGGAGAGGACCAGAGTAGCCGAGGTAACGGCGAACCCTAGAGAGGCAACAATACCTGACCCTGGAAAGAGGGTTGGGAATAGGGTGCAGCGAAGGAGGAGTGTGCGCACCTCGTTACGGAACCGTGCATGGTCCTCTGTTCGAGGGCCTCTGTGAGGTCGGACCTGGCGGTAGCCTCTTCCTCTGGGTGGACAAAGTTGAGGAGAGACCTGCCGATGAGGAGGTCGGCCTGATCCTCGAGATGGCTGGCGAGGGCAGGGTCGAGGTATATGAAGTTCAGATCAGAAGAGAGCAAGGACCAGTCTAGGAGGAGGGTATGAGCAGAAAAGAGACCGAGTGATCGGAGGTCGGGCCTACAGCAGCGGGTTTCGCCAAATTTTGGGGGATGTTGGGAGAGGGGATCGGGGGGGAAGGTTGGGGGGAGCGACTGGGCTGAGGGTGGGGGCATGTCGTTGTGGGAGTAGGGAGCGAAGGAGGAAAGGGGTAATTGGGATCTTAACGTTTCGTTAAGTAGTAGGTCAGGGTGCATGACGCCTCGTTGGGAAGGCACGGGGAAGCTCATCATGCAAGTGCAACGGGAACGGAGAATGAATTCGGAAAATATAAAATATAAAAAAAAAGAAAAGAAAAGAAATACAAATATTCCGGTGCCGCAACTGGGCATCAGCTGAGCGGGAGTGGCAGATCCCCCTTCTAACGGCATCCATTTCCTTTTCAGGTCTTGTCTTCATGCAAAGAAACATTTGGGTCGCAGCCGCAGACGGCGACCTCGACAGAATAAAGGTGCAGACAGTCCTTTCGGGTGCTGCAGTGCGCGTCTCACGTCTGGCAGGAACTCGTAGAACAGCACGGAACGTCGCCGAATGCACCCGATCAGTTCACCTACACGCCCATGCACGCAGCTGCGTCGTACGCGCAACTCGACGTCCTCGCCTATCTCGTCGAAAAAGGTGCTCGTTCTCCATCTCCATCTGACCCTGCTCATCGACGCAGGCGGTGACGTAAACATCACCGATGAGGATGGCGATACGCCACTCTACACCGCCGAAGACATCGAGACGGCCCAGTGGCTCGTCGAACACGGCGCGACAATCGACCGTCGAAACGCGGCCGGTATATTCGTGCGTGCTCGTCCCAGCATCCGTATCGCGCTCACAGCCTCTGTAGCCCATCGCGCACCTCGACGAGGACTTTCCCGAGATCGCGGACTTTCTGCGCTCCCGATTGGACCCCTCTGCGCCACAAAGCACGGCTCAACCCCGGCCGTCGCAGCACTCCCAAGACGCCGCATCAGAAACTTTGACGTCTAATCTGATCCACTCCCTCTCTGACATCATCGAACGTGCGGATGCAGACGACGCGCTCAGGGATGCAGTCAGCCAAGCCGTTCTCCAGGGCGTCCGCACCGGGTACGACATGTCCTCCCAGGACGCGGAGTCGCCCACAGAACAGGACTCGAAGCGGCCCAGAACGGACTCGTAGATTAATTCTCGTAGACTGCTGTACCTCTTTCGCTGATCACGATCAAACATGACGATCGATCGCACTGATCAGTAGAGTGAGCAACCCACCCGTCGAACGGTCTCGCGGTGGGACGAGTCATATTGTTTTCCAATCAGAAGCTGCTGCCCTCGACCGCGGCCAACCTGTGCGGATTCCATTGTAACGAGCGTCGACTTCTACAGGCGCCGTCGGCAGCCACACATAGCCTTTCCTAATTCGGTCTCGTCGCGTGTCTGCTACTATGGCTCCCTTTGCGACGCTCGCTGCGTTGGTCTCCCTCGACGACATTCACGCCCGTACTCACGACTCGCCCGTGCTCAGCATCGCCGCAGACGCACAGGCAAAGGGATACCACGCTATATGTCTCCCGCTCACATCCGCGAAATGGCGCGACCGGTGGAGGAACATGTGCATCATGCCCTCCGCGGCAACAGCAGACAACGAGGAGGCTGCAGCCGCAGAGAAGGCAGCGGAGGCATGGAGGAAGTCCCCCTCCTTCCTGCTCGACGAGGTCACGATATCCAGACTCGGTCAGATGCCCTTCTTCATCTCCCTTCCGTCCGTGCTCATGACTGTTAGATGAAGCGGAGATCGTCGTGGCGATGGCCTCCGACTGGCTCCAGTTGGATGCCACCGATGATTGGATTCGTCATGATTCTGGCATCGTCAGTCCATTCTCGCTCATCAGCACACTCGTCCGTAACCCGCTATCAGGCGCTCCACCAGGAGGTCGCGTACGCGTCCTATCTCAACATCCCTACCATCATTCTCCCTCCACCACGAAATAGATCGCATGTGGCTTCATATGGACGTATCGTAAATGAATGTCTTCGGAACATCCCATACATGCACTTTTCAGTTCGTCTTCCCATCTATGACCCCGCAGTATTTCAATCAAAAGAATCGCCACCTCACGGAGATCAGTCCACGAGTGGCGCTTCGACCGCGCAGACATCTTCTCCGAAACTGTCCTCAGGGGCTCCGAAACACCCACATCTCAAATCGTCCAAGGCCTCCGAGGCAGAGCTCAACGCGACATGGGAAATGTGGGACGTCGTCCGTACCGTGTGCGATAACAGCCCACGCTTGACGCTCAGTGAGCGGCCACTTTCGGTCGTCCTCGCTCATGCTCACCCTCCGCAGCGCTCGATCTGACCCCACCGCTTCCTGCAAACGCTGCCGTGCTCGACCGGTGGGCTGCCGAACCTGTCCAGCACATCTTGTTGCCTACGTCTGCGTTTATCGCAAACGTCAAAGGTTATCCGGTCTTGCCGAAAGGCACCCAAACATTCATTCGGCAGTGCATGATCGTGAGCTCGCGATCGTTCTCTTTGACGTACCCACTGACTAGGCCCACAGCATCATCCGACCGTCATCTTGTCTGGCATCGATGCTAGCGTACACACCATGGGCGGCGAATCGGCGTATGCGCAGTATGTAAAACACTTGGAAAAGACCAGTTCGGCCGTACAGGCCGCCAGGACCGAGGGAACGGTCGAACACTTTGCGCAGGGATACCAAGACTACCTTCAAAATCCTTTACAGGTATGTCCGTCACGGACGTAGGTTTCTCGTGCAACGGTGACCGAGGCGAAACACACATAGCCCCTGATGGATAACCTTCAATCAATCACATATCAAACGTTTGAGCAGGATCCGGTCAAGTATTACAACTATGAACAAGTGAGCACGGCTTGTCACCGTGGTGTCCTTGCTGCACTCATCTTAATTGGTTAAAGGCCATCTACCGTGCCCTCGTGGACTGGCCAGACAGAGAGCGCATGTGTGTCGTCGTCTTGTTTGGTAATGATGTGACCTAATAACGCGTAGCGTCATTTGTGTAGCTGGCGCTGGGCGTGGCCCCCTCGTTTCTCGAAGCCTCAAAGCTATCCAGAGGGTCAAGAAAGAAGCGTTTGTCTACGCAGTCGAAAAGAACCAGAATGCCTTCGTGACGTGCGTCATCGCACGTATGCCTTCCCAACCCTTTTTTGTTGATTTGGCTGGTCAGCCTTCAAGCACGGAAAGAGAAGGAGTGGGGTTCTTCGGTAGCGTTGATGGCCGGCGACATGAGACGGGTCGAACTTCCGGAGCCTGTCGACATTTTGGTCAGCGAACTGTTGGGGTCATTTGGGGATAATGAATTGAGCCCTGAGTGTTTAGACGGCGCGATGCGGTTTTTGAAGCGTACGTACTTGTGCTTCTCTTCGTGATGGGGTATGCTGAACGAAACGGACATGATTAGCGGGTGGCATCTCCATACCGTCTTCCTACACGGCACATCTTGCACCTCTGTCTTCGTCGAAGTTATACAATGCTGCGAGGGAAGCCAAGGATCTCAAGGGCATGGAAACGCCATACGTAGTCATGTTCCAGAACGTCAAAGTTCTCAGCGGCAACGGCGATGGTGCCGCGGGGCGGTGTGGACCAAAAATACAAGAATGCTGGGAGTTCGAGCATCCGAGAAAGGACGTCACCACCGACGATAGAGGTCAGGAACGGATCACTCGAGCGAGCACTGTTCACAGGACTCACGCCAAGACAGGCTTGCCTCTCACGAACAGTCATAATGTGCGCTCTGCCAAGCTTTCTTTCCATATCCCCCACGCGGGAGTCATGCACGGATTGGCTGGTTATTTCGAGGCGGTCTTGTACGAGGAAGTGGGATTGAGCATCCATCCGGAGCGCAAGGAGCGGGTTTCCAAAGACATGCTGAGTTGGTTTCCATTGTTCTTTCCCTTTCGGGTGAGTTTCTCTGTCTTCACAGAGGGGGGCATTGCACCGAGCGAAGCATTCTTAGGAACCACTCTACCTGCCGAGCAACTCGGAGCTACAGGTGTCGATATGGCGCCTGACCAACGAACGACAGGTGTGGTACGAGTGGTACGCAGAGTCGTTTCTTCCCGTCGCGTCGTTGCCAGCGGAGGAAGACGGTGCTGTGGAAGGGCCAGCGTTTGCGAGCACGTCGACGTATGTCGCCGTGCCGAGCCCTGTCGTGGATGCGGTAGACATGTTCCCACTCGTGGGATCTGGGGAGCAGCGTCGGGCGAGCGTGGACGCCAAGACACCCTGTGGCGTCGTCAAGATTGGTCAAACGGCGCTGCACAATCCGGGGGGTCGTAGCAGCTGGATAGGCTTGACGTGACACACTCGCTCTGAATTTCTCTGTTCCTCTCTTCGTTCTACATGGCCAGTCAAAACTCTGGCTGGCATAGGAACGCAAAATGATAACGACGGCGTGGAGCATGTCGCTAAAAATACCAGTAGAATTTTACATAAAAAAGAAATTCTTGGCTGTCGTTATTTAAATTTAAACTCCGAATATATCGAGCCATTGGGAGGACGTTTTTCTTCTATTCCATCTTGTCATCCACTCCCATCTTCCCCTACACCAGCGACTTTCTCTCGCACACTCTTTACCCTATACGAACATGAAGTTCATCGCTCTCTTTGCTGCCCTCGCCGCACTCCCCGCCGTCCTGGCCAACTTGACCATCAACACGCCGTGCGTATTTCCTCACTTGGCTATTTTTTTCACGTCGTTCTTATTCTTGCAACAGTGCCAACGTCGTTGCGTGTCGTAAGTCTGAGTGTCTGAAAATAACATGTGTGGCAGTGATTGATGACTTGTAGAACCAACTCAGTTCATCTGGTCCGGTGGAAGTGGTCCCTACTATCTGTCCATCGTTCCCGGTAGGCAGGCGTCTATTTTTCTCCTGTTGGTACTCACGCTCACATCTCTGACTAGCTGGTCAGACTGCGGCCCCTCCGGTATGAGGTTTTTTTGCTTTGTTTTAGCCTGGGGCTGACCCAGTTTTCTTTCAGCTTGAGCAGTTCCCTACTCAAAACGGCACGTCTTACACTTGGCTTGTCAACTTCGCTCAAGGTACTAGCTTGTGAGGCTTTTTTTTCGTCGTGTCGTCGTTGGTTTCAACTGAACGTCACGTGCAGCACTACCGCGTTGAAGGACTCCACCGGTGCCACCGCGTACTCGGACATTATCACCGTCACGGCTGGCACGTCAGATTCGTGCGTCAATGCCTCTGGGTCTTCTGGCAGTTCCACCACCGCTGGCTCTGGATCTTCTGCCTCGGGGGCCAGCACCACTGGTGCTTCGAGCCCTACTGGTGCCTCGGGCTCCTCCGGCTCTTCTGCCGCTGCCTCTTCTACCGCGAGTGCCTCGGGTAGCACCTCCACCAAGTCGAGTGGTGCTGGTCGCCTTGGCGTCTCGTCTGCCTTTGGCGTTGCTGCAGTCATGGGTTTGGTTGGCGCTGCGATGTTTTGAACCATGGTCGACTGCTGGCGTTGTGATGAACCATCTATGACGACGGAGGATGACCATTACTGGAGTTGTTGCAGCCGTCCATTCGAATACATTATCCCTTGTCTCTGGGAATCGTGTCTTGCCTATTAATCAATGCATATCGGTTTGTACCCGGGGTTATGGAGTGTGGTGCCAAGGCGGTTTCGCAAGTTTAATTTTCTTCCAAAATGGTGTGATTGTGTGGATACTGTGAGAATGTGATTTCTAAAGTAGTCTAGATGTGATTTGAGATAAGAATTTGATCCTGTCTTGTCTCGCCTCTTTATCGTCAACTTGTCTCGGATGGACAGCTGTGACGGCATCACGAGAAGCTCCATTAATCCACTAAGAGCGAGATCGTGTGTAGATAAAAAGGTCCAGTTCGACACCGAGGCCTAAAGAAGACGTAGACAGTTTACATAGATAGGCTTTGCCCGGGGCGCCTTGAATCTTGGCACAACATGCGTTCCCCCCTCCTTCTCTTTACCTTGGTCTTCGTGAGGATTGCAAGACAAGCGTAACTGCATCACAAACTGCATGTGAGTCCATACTTGAGCTTCGACAGTGCACAAGGACGGAAACGGAAAATGTACACGCTGTTTTCTGCCCAAGTGATTTTAAAAGTCTGTTCGAGACGGTGACCGCCGACGACGACCGTCGCACTGAGGTCCAGAGAATCGTGATCGGTGCATTCCCAAACCTGGTCGTCTGTCTGAGACGACTTGGGGAACGGTGACCCTCGTCCCTGACGACGGACAGAGAGTCTGACATGAAAAAGAGGGCCCCGCCCTTTTTCGAAAGATCTGAAACGGACAAGGTGTCGTTGTTGGCGCAGCCACGAGCATGTCCGACGCAGTGCGTGCGGGGACGTGGAATTTCCTCGATGACGGTCTGGGCGACGCGTCGCGCGCGGATCACGAGGACGCTTTTTTTTCTTATTACTCCCAGGACGGCAACGCGCCCCCAGTGGGTCGATGGACAGGTAAAGGTTGCCCCCTGGCGTGATAGAAACACGAACATGAAAACAAAATCGAGTTCATTCTGTCTCCTTCTCGTTTGCGTTCTCGATTCCGGCCCCACCCACCCACTGTCTTTGTGTCTTCTAGAGATGAACGCATGCATTGTCCGCATGGGAACAGAAAGAAAAAAGAGGTTGTTTGGAAATGGACGGACGAGGTGGGACGTCCCGTTCCATTCACGACGCGATCAACTTGAAGGCACCGATGGAGCGCTAGCGAGCGAAGCGAGACATGGCCCATGATCGCACGTACATGCTCTCGCTGTGCGATCAAGTGTTGGACCCTACGTGCAGGTGCAGGTCCGGGAGGTAGCATTCGTCATGCAATCGGAACGCGGAAAAAGGGAGAGAAAAAACGGCTTTCGCTCTCTAACTTGTGATCCCAGATTCGGCTGTGAGCTCGACGTTGCCCCCTGTTTTTTGCGTCTGGTCAATGCGCGCATCATCCTCATGGGAAATTAAAAAAGCTTGTTTGGAGAGCTCTTCGCGGGGATAGAGGCATTCCCGAGTCTCGTTTTACAAAGAGAGTCGTCATGACGTCCGTTTTATTCGTGACGCACATGTTCGATGGAGAGCACCAAGGGATTGCCAACGAGCGAAGTAACGAAACCTGGTGCCCACGTCTCGAGTCCACCCCAGGATTGTGTTCCAAGAGCAACACGTATGCGCAAGGACGTCTGGCGATTGTGAACAGAGAAAGTCGATGTCGCCTGAGGCATCGTCAGACTCAAACACGCACACAAAGCAAGTGGGTGGCATTACCTGGACCTCGAAAGTCGAGAGATAACAACGGAACATGTTCGTTTGAGAGAAGCGCCCATCGTCGTCACGTGAGTCGTAAATGGCGCCACAGTGCATTTTTCCTAGCCGAGCCATCTCTCGGACTCTCGGAACGGCAGCCATTTCAAAAATACTTTTGGCATGCATTGCTCTCGGTCTGCATAGCATCAAAACCTTCTTCTTCTTCGCTATTTCGGGGAGATGTCTCGAATCGACACAAGGGCATGCATGTGCCCTGCTTACGTTCAGGTAATCACATTAGGGGCAGGGTTGACAAACCCCGGGTTCCTATCCCGACAAAATCACGGTTCCGGCTGCAAGAAAGAAATAATGAGAAAAAATCAAGTGTTTACGCTCGTACCTTGCGTCCCATGCCCGATGGCAAGCATACGAACAAAGCTTCTCTTCTTCCTTCAATTGGAGAACGGCGATGTGGGATTTCGAGCGCGGCGGCCGCTGCGGTACTCCTTCCCTGGTTTCACTTACGTGCAAGACACGAACACCGCCCTGGTCGTGCATGTCGGACGTCATTCGACATGCGTTGGCCATGTGGTAGAATAACCAATCGAACGCGCAACGTCCTAGAAATAGAACACACACACACACACAAAAAGATGCCTTGGCGAGAGACGTGTGCTACAAGGAACAAGGTGTCGTAAAAACCGTCGAGGGGGCATGTTTTTCCTTTTTGCCGCATGTCGCTGAGCAGACGACGATGAGGAAGATCTCAATCGCGAAAACTAGCCGGCGTCAAGCGTGGACGTTCGCCATCAAACGTGATCGAAGACGACCGAGAAAAAATATATCGATTTCGAAACCGCTGCTGTAAATGAAACGAGTCGAGTTAGTATCTCACCACGCAACTCTATGAGACATAAATACCCCGCGTCGTTCCCGTCGAGATTGGATTCATATCAATGATAGTGCTGTTTGAACGGCGGGCAGGCAGGGAGATAACATACTCTCTTCGGAGGATCCTCCTATTTGATAACCAAAGAAGTTCCCGCGAAACACGACGATTCAGTTGGACTCGTGTCAATGCTTGGCAATCGCTTGGCTCACATGTTCAGAAGATGGGCCTTGTGTTTACTCCACTGCCTCGCATTCAGATTCCAGCCCCATCCACAACGGCAGAGAACTAGATAGCTTACTGGAACGTCTGTGTCGCGTGACGTGAGGCGATGGATGAGAGTAAAAACGTTTTCGAACAGGATCAATTCGCTTGGTAGCGCAGAAGAACGGGGAGCGGGGTTCGAAGCATACGTCTGTGGGATGTAGTTGACACCATGATTTCGCGGGTATTTTCGGTCCACGGAACAAACTGTGATCTTTTCGAAAGAGGAGCGGAAAGAACCGGGATCACGGGTGAAAGATTCGAGAGCGGTGAATTCATGTTATGAATACGGTATTACTCACATTCGTGGAGGTGGAGGGGAGTTAACTAACAGAAGTCTTTCTCCCCTGTAGAATGTGGCGCCGCTCATGTGACACGTCTGTCCTTCAAAGTGAATGATTCGAATTCTTCCCTCCTTGTTTCACAGAGATGAAGTGAATACAACAATGATCGTGACGGCACTCGAGATCATCGTGTGCTGGTGGGGGGCAAGAAGCTCCGGTGTTGGCGGTGGTGGTAGAGCCAGTGGTGGAGCGGGAACGGGTAAGTACGGCACCGGACAATGGCGTGAAGGGTTTCATTCAAGTAATGGATGCACCCTAGCATGCTACCTTGTAAGCCGGGCAGGGCCACCCGTTGACTCGACACGGGTCATCTTCGGAAACTCATGAGCTTTTCAAAAAATTTCCCTGAGAACTGACCTATACCGGATCAAGGGTTTGTATTCGTGGCAAGCAGCCCGCTCCGAGAAGTGAACCCGGGGGAACGTTCGTTCATGGATCGTGTTTGCAATATGCCAGCAGCATAGAGAGACCTGCTGACGCACAACTGATAAGTTCGCAGCGCGGTATCGGCCAATGCGCGTTGGCCCGACAAAACGCCAGCCCGAGAAGGACGGTCTCGCGCTGCGATCAAGTAGGGCATTACCACGCCGGATGGGTCGACCCTTGACAATCACAGCCGGGGTCACAATATTGCAGATCGCTTCAACGGCGACGTTCGCGGAGAGGGCAAAAAGACGATGCCCTTTGACCGACCTCGTGCGGAGTGTTGCCCTCGTTTCCGGTTTGGGCGAGCTTCTTATCGACTACGTGGCAGTCGCCCGTCCGGTGCAAGCACAGACTTTTTGAGATCGTAGTCCCGCAAGGGGAAAATCAGGGCGTTGGACTGAAAAACCCGGGAGCACAGCTATAGTTACTACATAGTGCGACCTTGGCACTACTCCCACGATCACCTCGTACAACTCCTCCACTAACCGACCATGACTATAAATCCTCGTCCGTTCGGCCAGTCGTCCACACCGTCCCCCGCACTTCTTCACCCCCGTCCTCTTCGTCCACAATGTGTAGCATGGAATGGTCAGTTCCTTGCCCCGAGGCATGCATATGTGCTCAAACGTCGTCGCTCTAGCTTCGGAGATCAATACAGGGGTTGTGGGGTACGCAGCTGCCCAGCCAACTCACCGCTCTCGCTCACGCCCGTTCAGCACTACGTTCGCCTCTATCAGACAGGCATGACGACCGACTGCGGTTCCCCGCATTGCAAACTGAGCGGTGCCCACATGCACAAGACGGCGCGGTACTGTGGATGTGCCTCCGTACGTCTGCCTATCTCTTTTCGCTCTCTGCGCGTTAAACCGGGATCGTCTCTTCGCCTGCTAGGAATACGTCGACCACCGGCGCGTACAAAACTTGTTTCAAACCAAGTGCGATGCATGCCAAATCGAAGAACACGACAGAACGCATCGCATGGGCCGCCATTGGTGACCAACAACAAGCTCAATTCGTTCACCTCGCACCCGCTGCTTCTCGTCGTATGCCGCCTCCGACGCCTCCGCCACCCATCTCTGGTGCCTTGTGCCCCGTGCTCCACTATCACCAAACGAAGGAAAGATCCAAAGAATATATATATAAAATTACATTGACATCGCGCCTGTCATATTATTGCTCTCGCCACATATTGTAATTCATGTTTACTCGATCGGGCGCATTCAATACGTGATTGTTATCATGTAGCCGACGTGCCTTGCATTTACGAGACATGCATGCCGAAATGGGATGGTGCCCACTTCACCGAGGCTCCCGATGCGATGCTCGGCACTGGTCAGTCCAAAAGGTTGAGATCGAACCTGGCCTGCATGTCCGTTTTCAAGCGACCCAGGTGGCCTCCTCGCCCCCCATCCGTCGATCGAAACCACACGTACGTGATTCACAATTATGGTATGACTTCGAAGTCGTCGTAAACACCCTCTAGTGGCTGATAAGCGAACAAGGCTAGTCCGCAAACGCGCAGTTCATATCGCGATGCACTGCGATGCAGTTCGACTTGCGATAGCATCCTAATTATTTACCCGTATCAAAACGGACATGTGGCCATTATAGAGCTGCCATGACCCTACCGGAAGACACGCCCCTCGTGATCGGTCAGCAGACCCTGGCGTTCAATGAACTTGGCTGGACTTCGAGTGAGGCCGGACAATAAAAAAGTTACATGATTCTGGACCCGGCTTCTCGGTGCGAACGCGTCGCCCGAATTTCAAAACCGTCTCCCTCCACGCTTGATTGGCTGCCGCAGTCCAGGGGCAGAACTTGTCCCACTCCGAGTTTGGGCAGCGAACCTGTTATGTTCCTTTTCGCTGTCTTCGTCAGAAGACGGCGCACGGGGTTTGGACTTCTTGATGGGTCGGGCAGGTGACGAATCTGAATCTGACAATGGTGCTTTAGTGGTACTTCGGCTCCGAGCATCGCCCTGCTGGCGAGGCGCAGCTTCCTCCCTAGATGGCGTCGGCGACTTCATGTGCGTGTCAGCTTGCTGACCCGCGGCTACAATGCTAGACCCTGGCACCCTTGAAGGCTCGACCAAGAGATCGTCTTCCGGTTCGGTGGCGGAGCCGGAGTCTGCGGCCTGGCTGATCCGACTCGGTTTAGGTGGCAGTGCGATGCTATCCCTCTTGGCATTGATTGAGGTATCAGGAAGATCCTTATTGCACATTTTAGCCGTTGAGATCTCGACATAGCAAAAAGACTCACGTTTGTGTGTGTCAGCGTGCTCTTAGGGTGTTCATATGGTTTGTGTATTCTTGGCGTCGGCTCTGGGGGAAGCAGGACTTGGGAGTCGATGTCGGTTATGATGTTGGCTAGAACGAGTATGTAAGAGAGCAACGCGATTCATAGATAAGGGGGACCCACGAGGACTCGAAATGAAGTTGAATACTGCAGTAATGCGCCTAATTGACGTGGCCAGACGTGGCTTCGACAACGCATTCTTAACGTGTGTGTCGACCGTTCTACGTGCGGTTCGAGCAACCTTGTCGATGGCCTGAGAGCGGAGAATGTGGGACCTGGTCAGAACAAGCATACACACGGTCCAAACCACATTACCATCTCGAGATCTGTGGGTGGGAGATCGGCAATAACGTTTGAGGAAGTGAATGCGAGATGATTCATGCTTATCAGCGGCATGATAAGGTGCTTTGATAGAACGTCGGCAGATGCTTTGTAGCCGACAAAAATAGTGTCCCAACGCCACTTGAAGGCGTTGCAGTCTAATTGAAAGGCAAGATCCTCCATCGCCACGCATCAGCCGCCAGTCGGGTACGAATTTAGGAGATAAAAAGGTACCCCAAATTTAGATTCGACGACGTCAAAGGAAAGCTCCACGATGCCTCCGAGAGAGTGCGCGTTTGACAAGAGATCAAGGGTGCGTGTGCGCCATGCTTCTTCGTCGTCATCATCGAGGGGCGATGAACGAGACTGGTCGTTGCATTCACGCCACCTCCTTGCGAGCTGTTTACTTGACAAGACTAGAGTGGAGTGGGCATCGATTCGCTTGGTTAATCACCGGCGAGGATGGACCTACCTTCTGCCCAGACGCGCTTCGTGTCAGTGATCATGATGGAGCAGGTGAGGTCGACGGAGGACGAATGAAACTTCTGTCTGATCAATTAAGGACTGTGGCAGAGTTGAAATGAAACGAAACACGAACGATGAAATAAGGGGTTGCGGAGAGTGCATCGACCTTGACTAGCCATTCTTTGGCGAGAAAATGTTCCTGTACTCGGTGATGAATTAGAGGCAGGGGACAAGGGGACGACGATCGTGCACCTCGTTGAATGAATCCATGTCAGTAACTCGGCGATGGATCGGAGTTTAAAGCTGTACTTACGTCCCCCAACGGGTGTTTTCCAGGCGGCGGGCATGGACAGCGAGCACACCGACGAGCTCGACGGGGCCCCAAGCTGGCCGGCGCTGCGCCTGCGGGTGCTGGAGACCTCGATCCTCCACAAGAGTCTCACCCTCGCCGTGCTCGACGCCTATGACGAGGTCCAGTTTGGCCGGGACGTTGCTCCCACGGACGTCACGCCCCGAATACGGCTCAAAGAGATGGCCGTGTCGAAGCTGCATGCGACGGCGTTCTGGGACAAGGAAAGGCGGGAGTGGGCGGTGGTCGATATGGGATCGAAACACGGAACGTTTCTGCAGTCGTTCCGCTCCGATGCGAACTTGCCGGTCCGTCTCGCCCCACCCCGCATGGCGAGTATACCACGTCCGTTGCACCACCTCGACCGGCTGATCATCGGTAGCACCACCTTCCTCTGCCATATACACGAGGACCGCACGCCCTGTGGTGAATGCACCTCCGTGGCTCAGGGTGTCCTGCCCCTCTTCGCCGTCCCCAGCCAGGGCGATCGCACTGCGGAGAAACGATCCCCTGATGCTGCGGGGATACCGCACCAAGCCAGAGATCCCAAAAGGGCACTGACGTCACTCAAACGTACTCTACTCGCACGTCTCGACTCCCCTTCGCACTCCCCTCCCTCCTACGTCGACCGCTCCGCACGACGTCGTGCCATGGGCTCCGGCTCGCAGTTCGACAGCCCTGGCGTGCAGAGCCCACGGAGCGCCTCTCCGGGGCCCGCCAAGGCGTCGACCGAGTCTGCCCCTCCTGGGCCACTCCCCGAACACAACATCGGCCGGCAGTTGCTCATGAAGCAGGGATGGCAGCCGGGCACGTCGCTCGACGGCGAAGGCATCGTCGAGCCAATAGAGGTGCAGGCGCTGGTTCCCAGGGCGGGCATTGGGGTGGAGGGGCGGGACAGGCGGTGGGAGCGCATACAACGAGATGTACAGTAGAGAAGATGCCAATAAAAGACGCGACGCGACGTGTCTATTTTGGCTTGTTTTTTTGTCATCACGTGAGTGGTTCGCGTTCGAACGCGAAGAGGCTTTGCAAGTTCAAGTTGGACCTCGACCGCGGCTGACAGCTTTCTTTTCTTCCTCCACCACCCACTTTTCTTCGTGGTCGTACGCGACCCTTTTTTAAAAGCCACGGTCCGGTTTTTCTTTCCCTTTTCATCACAATCTCTTCTCTGTACTGTCCACCTCACCTGGTTCGACAAGGCCGTATCCCTTAGCCTGTAGCATTTCTCTCTCGACGTAGCCCTCCGAGATTAGCATGGCCAACAATGTCCGCGTAAGACTCTTTTTCTTTTCTTTTTTCCCCCCGCTCACCATCGCCACAAGTTACCGACTCGAACCCGCATTGGCGCTCAGCGCAAGGTAAATGGTGACGAGAACGCTACCAGCAGGCACCTTCGTCAAGCATCAGGTGTCGCCGCTGGTGGAACGTCGCGCGCCTCAGCCCTCCTGAACGGGCTCAAGGGCGGTTCACAACGTCCAGCCCTGGGCGAGGTCACCACTACCGCGGTGAACCGCAAGGTCAGTAGAGTCACCTTCGTCTTAAGCATCTCACTCACTTGTACTCCCGTAGGATGCCATCAAGGCTGGCGCAAAGGAGAGTCTCAAGGACGGTGTAGACCAGGGCGTGAAACGCTCTCGTTCTTCATCGTTGGCAGCTGCTACCGGTCCGCAACGTGTTCCAGCAGGTCCTGGCCGAACTGAAACGGCTACTAATGCCTCTCGCACCTCTACCGCGCGTGCCCAGAAACCATCCGTCTTCAAGCGGATGTCGCGGCAGGAAACCGCTGTACCAGTAATAGTCCCCACTCAAGTCCCCGAGGAGAAGGAAATCGATATGGACGTCGAAGAAACCGAAGACTTAAAGGCAGACCAACAGCTCGTTGCTATGCTAGAAGAAAAGGACGAACAGAGCATGATAGGAGTCCAACATACTGGTGTCGACAACGAAAACGTTAACCAGCCCGAGGTCGCTGATTCGAAATCTCCACGTATATGGCCCGACGTCGACACCGAGAAAGCCATGAAACATTACAAGGAAGTCGCCGACATTCAGCGTACATTCCAGGATGAAGTCGATGTTTTCGACACTACAATGGTGTCCGAGTACTCGGACGAGATTTTCAAATACATGTCGGAACTCGAGGTGAGTGTTCCGCTACCCGTGCATTGCTGTCGTTAACGTGCACTCTTCGTAGGAGGATGTGATGCCCAACCCGGATTATATGGACGGGCAGAACGAAATTACGTGGTCCATGCGGCAAACCCTCGTCGACTGGCTCCTTCAGGTGCATTTGCGGTGGCACATGCTTCCCGAGACCCTTTGGATCGCCATCAACGTTGTCGATCGCTTCCTCACTAGAAGGGTTGTGTCGCTCGTCAAGCTTCAGCTCGTCGGCGTTACGGCGATGTTCATTGCCGCCAAGTACGAAGAGATTTTGGCGCCCTCGGTCGACGAGTTCGTCTTCATGACAGAGAATGGGTACACAAAGGAAGAGATTCTCAAGGGCGAGCGCATCGTCTTGCAAACCCTCGACTTCAAGGTTTCCCAATACTGCTCTCCGTACAGCTGGATGCGGAAAATCAGCAAGGCCGACGACTATGACATTCAGACCAGGACGTTGGGCAAGTTCTTGGCTGAGGTTACGCTGTTGGACCATCGCTTTTTGAGATGCAAGCCGAGCCTCGTTGCAGCAGTAGCAATGTATAGTGCGAGAAGGATGCTTGGAGGTGACTGGGTGAGGATAAGCCGTGGATCATTTCGTATTAACCTAATAGCTAATCATGTGACTGGTTTTTTTTTTCTGTGCTTCCAGAACGACGCATTCGTCTACCATTCTGGGTTCGTTGCGGAACATCTCGAGACGGGTCACCAGTGGATCTGCGAGAAAGTCCTTGAAGAGAACTTTGCGCAACAATATGCCTGTCAGAAGTACGCGCACAAGAAATTCCTTAAGGCGTCGCTCTTTGCCATCGAGTGGGCCAAGAACAACTCGAATCGAGGCGAGGAGGATGACATGATGCTCAAGAAGTAATCGCAGTTCCTTCAGCCAATTGATCAGTTTGCACGTCATCTCGCTTCCTCATCTCATCTTGTGCTTGACATCCTGTTTCCAATTTCCGCATCGATCCGCAATCTCAATGTCTGATTACACTCTCATGTCTTAACCCCTATGTGTTGCTCTTGCCTTGCTGTCCTTCCATGCATCCACCTCGCCGCATCTTTACCTCCATTTGTTTGTCGCTGCGCACTATTGCGAAACACATCGTATTCATCTAATCACGTATACATGCTCGTTTTGCCTATGTCCACGCCATCTCGCACGCACTATCGGCATTCTTTTTCCCCAGACACGATTGTATGCCCTCTGAAACTTTGACTCGTCGCTTTGTCTCCGCTTTTGTGCCTATCACCTTTTTTTATTTTCATATCTACTCGTTCACAATATCCCACAGCCTAACATTGTCGGCTCTTATTTTGATTGCATTTTCTTTTTGCACTTGACTGACCCGAGCGCTTTCTACTTGTTTCCTGTGCGTTCCCGTCTCGAATAGCTCTCTTTTTGGGCCATTTCATTCTGCGTTGCTGCGTAGCACGTAGTAGCCGCCGGGTGCCTACACGTCTCGTCGAATCAACTGATTATTATTATTCTCCTGTCCGTGAAAGTGCTAGTGATGGGCGCCTGAAAATCGGTACGGTAGTGTTCCGCTTCTTAGTACACGCATAACACGTGATTGTCGCTCTCCTATAACATCGAGTTGTGTCCGAGAGACGAATCACAGTCTACTTCCACTTTCTTAGGAAACATCATGTCGCTCTCGTTCAAAGGCCATACAGTCGTCGTGACCGGTGCCGGCGGTGGATTGGGTAAAACGTACGTCTCCTACGTACTGACGCAGCCGCATAACGCTACCCATTCCACCCGACTTTCCCCAGGTATTCCCGCTTGTTCGCCTCCCGGGGTGCCAACGTCGTTGTCAACGACTTCAACGGTGAAGCCGCGCAAAAGGTCGTGGACGAGATCAGACAAGGTGAATGGACATGTCGGCTATCGAGATCCGGTGTTGACCGACGGGTATTGCCAGCGGGCGGCAACGCCGTCGTGGACACGTCTTCCGTTACAGACGGTGCCGCCGTGATACAGCGCGCCGTCGATACGTTTGGAGGAGTTTCCATCCTGATCAACAATGCTGGCATCTTGCGAGACAAGGGGTACGTTTTCGCGTGTGCGCGCTGGCATGGCTGACCTTGGCCTAGGTTCAAGAACATGTCGGAAGCTGAGTTTGATCAGGTGATTTCGGTGCATCTCAAGGGTGCGTATGCGTGCACCAAGGCTGCTTGGCCGCATTTCCGCAAGCAAAAGTATGGGCGAGTGATCAATACGTCGAGTGCTGCTGGGATTTATGGTGAGTTTCTTCTGAAGGGGCCCGTCGTCCTGGTGTTGCTAAACTGATTCGGGCAGGCAACTTTGGTCAGGCGAATTATAGCGCGGCAAAGATGGGTTTGATCGGGTTTACCAAGGCGCTTGCTAGGGAAGGTACCAAGTACAACATTCATGCCGTTGCCATTGCACCTGTGAGTCTTGTCTCCGTATGTGCCAAGACGCATGTTGACGGACGGATCGGTTTTTGTTTATTAGGCCGCCGCGTCCAGGATGACAGAAACCATTATGCCGCCCGAAGTTCTCGAAAAGTTGAAGGTGAGACCGGTCTGTGTTTGTGTGCCAATCTTACGTTAAGAACTGGTTCGCTAGCCCGAATTCGTTGCACCATTCGTCGCTGCCGTGTGTCACCCCGATGGTCCAAATGCGTCGGGACGCGTCTTTGAAGTTGGAGCAGGGTTCGTCGCAGAGAATCGCTGGGAAAGAAGTAAGGGAACTATCTGGAGGACAGATGAAACATTCACGCCTTCTGCGGTGAGACAATCTTGTTTCACTGGCTTCCTGTCGGCTGAGCGGCATTTAGGTGAAGCTTAAATGGTCTGAAGTTGCCGACTTTTCGGCCCCAAGATAGTGAGTGCAAGCTATGTGGAGGATGTTTGTTCGTTCCAACACGATTGCAGTCCAGAATCGCCCGCCGATGTCGAGAGCACTGTGCGTCATCCACCCTAACACCGGAGAATTGACATTGAGTGTTTTATAGCTCGAAGTTGCTTCGACCTCGCCGCCGAATCATCAATCAACGCCTGCCGTACGTTTTGACGGTCAAACGGTCATCATCACGGGAGCTGGTGCGGGTCTAGGCCGTGCCTACGCTGTCATGTATGGTCGACTTGGAGCCAACGTCGTCGTAAACGATGTGAGCGAAAAGGGGGCCAACGCAGTGTGCGAGGAAGTACGGCAAGGTAAGTGAACGTCGTTTGCTTGTAAAAGACTTTGAAGAACCTCATTGGCGACTCGTAGCTGGCGGCAAGGCAGCACCTGTCATTTGCTCGGCAGAAGATGGCGATCGTATTGTCAAGGCTGCGTTGGATGCATTTAGTGGTGTACATGTTTTGATAGCCAATGCGGGCGTTTTGCGAGATCGTTCGTTTGCTTCCATGTCTGAGCAAGAGTGGGATCTCGTGATGACTATTCATCTTCGGGGTACCTACAAGGTTGGCTCACATTATATCCTGGAGGTTGGCTGTCGCTGACAGTAATCGATAGTGCGCGAAAGCTGTCTGGCCGATATTCCAGAAGCAAAAGTATGGGCGAATCGTGACGACATGTTCGCAAGTCGGTATCTGTAAGTCGTCCTAGACACGAAGCGGTACTCTGCAGTGCGAGCTCACATTTCCTCAGACGGAAATTTTGGGCAGACCAACGTAAGTTTTTTCGGTTGTCGGTTCCGTCGGGATCTCAATGTTTTCGAAAGTACTGTGCGGCGAAAGCTGCTATCATGGGATTCACAAAAACTCTTGGCTTCGAAGGGAAGAAATACAATATCCTTTGCAACACTATTGCTCCAAGTGCAGGTACCGCGATGACGATGACAGTATGGTCAGTTGATGTGTACCTTGTCTCTACAACTCGCCGCTGATGTGATTTTTTAGGCCAAAAGAGATGGTCGACGCCTTCAAGGTAATCGTCCTTGAAGGTCTCCGTATAATCATGTCACTGAAAACCATCTTCTCAGCCGGATTACATCGCCCCCATCGTGGGTTACCTCACCAGCCAAGACAACACAGAGACGACTGGGAGGTTATTTGAGATATCAGGCGGTTGGGCGGCCGAAACACGGTGGCAGCGTACGGGTGGACACGGTTTCCCGACCAATGCGACGTTGACACCCGAGGATATCATTGGGAAATGGGACGTGTTTACCAACTTTGGTGCGTAACGATTGATGTGTTTGTTTTGGATTCGTTTAGTTTACGCGTTTGGTCAGAGGATGGTCGGGCGACGTATCCTTCGACTACTGCGGAAAGTATGGAAACGCTCATGGCGAATCTGAACAATACGGCGGATGTGGTCAAATCGAAGCTGTAATGTCATGTAGAGCTGGAAAATATTTCCTGACTCCTGGCTTTGTGTCTTGTACGCGCAAATAGTTTCCATATGCGGCTGTGCGGCCTCAGTCGAAAGTCTCAGTACCGTCAGGTCTATCCGATCGATGGATCCACCGCCGATATTCGTCCATACTCCTGAATCACTACTTTATGCCGTTCTTCATGTTTTCGCTCCTTCCGAATGGTCTGTGTCTACCGTAATAGAGCAGGATTCTTCGCTTGCTCGCGCGGCGTGCGCCGCAACCCATGCGTATACTACCACACACTGTGACGTTGACGAAACCTCTCAGCCTCAGTGGCATCGCATCACAAGGTTGTTGGACAATTTGAATGCGTCAGTCCAGTCCAGACATCTGGAACGAGAGCGCGTTATCTCCCAGTTGCGTGAGATGCAAACAGGAGGTATGCTCAGAGTTGTTCTATGTGACTTTGCTGATATCCCGCAGATAATCTCGCGTTTTTCGTCCGGACGCGCAGTTTTGGCATCCTCCTCACGAAACGCGAGACCTGTACGATTTTTGAGACACTCGAGATGCCAAACGTGGCGTCATCGCCTCTGGTATGCTCGTATCCTGGGTCCGCGGAGGAGGTGTCAAACCACATTTTTGACGATGCCAGTTTCCAACTCAAACTCGCCAATTTTCTTGCCCACCGTGGAACCTTTCACTGGGGTCGCCCTGCCCCATATGTTATGTCACTCCATAAGGACATTTTACCAAGGACCGATCATACTGCCAACGTTCCTCTTATCATCAAACACATCCGCGTTATAGAACCGCCTCGTTCGCCTCTTTGGCATATAATCAAGGTCGTAATCCAGATGTCTCTGGATCGTTCTCCCCCTGGGCGTGGATCCTACAAGGCTTTCATGTTGTTCTTCATGTGTACCCTAGCAAGTGATGCAAACATTTCCACCCTGTGCACAGATCTGCTTCATCCCATCGCATGTAAAATTCGGCGTCGCTTGAATAAGCTTGGATCATTCATCCCTGATTGGCTCTCCCGGATGACTTTATCTACATTGGAGCAACTCAGCACACGCTCATCCCCAATTCCACTTCCGTTTCGGACTCCCTCGCAAGACGAACTCGAGAGGGATACTAGACTATCGCTTACACGCAGTCAAGAGTACATTCGGAATGCTCTCGCAAATCATAATTGTGAACCACCACATACACCCTTCCATCCCTCCCATCCTCGCCGTGGGACCATTCATGACTTCTTGTCTTCAAACGGGGCCTTTTTCGAGGAGGCGTATTATTCTGATCCTGAAGTTACTCTCTGGGACGTCACGAAAGCAGTAGAGGAAGATCTTGATGACTGGATCGCCAATGTGGTGGATGTAGATTTGGCGTGCAGTCAACTACATATCTTGATGGATAAATACAGGATGGCAGCGCGACACCATGATTACAAAACGGGTGGCGTCCACATTTGGTCAATCATACTATTGACGGGGGTTGAGCTTTTCATTGCACTTGATAAGCTTCTCGTGAAGGAAATTCCGATGCTCGCCAACTACTCTCCTGAAGTTCCAACTGCTGCCTTGGAAAACCTGGTTCTCCAAAATCAAACAAGCCTGCATCGCCTATCTCGTGCGTACCAGTACCTCTCAGCACGTGAGTCCCAATCACGTCTAGGATGGTCGGCACTCTTGGATGAAGACAGTCTTC
Source organism: Austroboletus niveus (assembly GCA_038090255.1). Classification (NCBI taxonomy): domain Eukaryota; kingdom Fungi; phylum Basidiomycota; class Agaricomycetes; order Boletales; family Boletaceae; genus Austroboletus; species Austroboletus niveus. The sequence continues at coordinate 38,597 of JBBPMJ010000074.1, forward strand.
CTGTCCGCTATTACGACCAATCACCGCATCTTCAGCAGTTGAAGGCTCGCATTGAGCAAGACGCAAACAGTAACAATCGTGAACAAGTGCCTTACTTCACGCGCATGCATGCGGAATATGCGGATAGTTCCCGAACCCCACTACCTGCCTCGCCATTACACGCAAAAGTGGTTGTTTTCGAGCTGCAGTGTCCATCGAGAATCCGCATCTGGCGATCTGCAGTAGCCCGAATTTGGTGTCATTTTAGCTTCGATGAACGATTTGTTGATGGCGTCGAGGAAGAGAAAGAAAAGAATCTCCTTTCTCACACCCCTGTGTTGCAGCAGTATTATTTCGACGGCGATGAACCCCTCACAACCAAGTTACAATTTGCCTATTTTTATCCGCCGGGATCTCAGAACAGTCCGACACTGCGTTATGTAGCCCGAGATGGTCAGGTCAATAGAATCTGGACCTGGGAGGGCAATGAAGATCCAGGACGCTGGGATGGTTGGTGGCGCCATTGCAGCTACATTTATCCGAACTATGCACGGAGCACGTCACTCACTCCCAATGACATCTTGGCTTCTCAGGCGGTCTGCCCTGCAGACTTCTCGCTTGACGAATACCTCGCGTGTGGACAACTGCGCAGTGGTGGATTACTCCAGTGGCTCAATATTCTGCATGGGCTACACAACAAAACACTAAATATCCGCCGTAAAGACGTTTACAGACTCTATTCGCTTGCTATTTATCAAGTTGGGCCCCTGGATCTGAATACAGGGACATGGTTGTGGCATGAAGAGCTTCAATCCTCGACTTTCTGCAATGCTCTTCTTGACGAGCTCGAATGTTTGTTTGCCGATGTCGGAGCCCAGGTCATAGATGAAGTGATGATGCATGCCATTTCATCGTTACTCACTCGAGTGCTTGCATCGAGTCCCAGCGAAGGCATTTTCCAGCGAACCATTTCATTCGCTCGGAGAGTGCGTCGGAAGATACTTGACTGGATACAGGAGCTAGCATACAACCTGGGCAAAGAACCTAAGAATAATAGCCGCCAAAGTCAATTGTTGAGCATGTGTCAAGCTTGTCTAACCACATTTAATACCGACATTGCTACTCTTTCGCAGCACTTCCAGTCCGAAGAGGATATTAGTGCTGCAATATCTTGTATCCTCATAATGCATGGGGTTCAACGCCGCACCGACGGTACGTCTGTTAATGCCATGTATCTTGACGCTTAGCTGATAATTCTTCAGATGGATGGTCTCTATACGGCCACCGTCTTTCTATTGCGTTTGAGAGGGTCTCGAGTGACCTAATTCTCTCGAACGTGACAGATCGTGGCATTGACCTTGCGGTTCGCATGGTTTTTCCTAGATTTAAACCAGGCGCAAGAAAATGGGTGAAGATACAGCATCCAAATACTCGTTGGCTTACATGCCAAACCCGAGAAACAATAGACGAGCCGTCGAAAACAGTCCATCTTAATCTGCTCGACGGGGAGCTTCGAATAGACGGACGATCGATAAGTAAATTGTACTACGCAATCAGGAAAAGTTGGATATCTACTTTAGTGCCACCTAATGCAAGTACAAGCTATGATTTACGTGATCAGACAATTGTCACTTACGGCTCTTTACAGGAAAGCTTGTTTGTTTTACCACAAATCGATCTATCCAGTCTTGGTTTAATTCCGAAACAAAAGGTATTAATTCCTAATCAAATCATGGCGGCACAATGGTTCAAATGCACATAGGGGCACTTTTTCTTCCGAGGCAGTCATTTGATCGTTTGGATCCAGTGTAATGACTCGGATTCAAAAGATATCCTCGAGTGGATTCCTTCTGATATACTGGAACATGACCTTCCGCCACCACTTCTGGATGGACATATTCACTGGTTGAGTCTGTCCAGAAAATTGATCGAGATACGTCCTCGTAAACGGCCTTTGATCTCGTCTTTCGAGAATTGGAGGATTGACTGTGCTTCCGGACAATATCGTGCATACAAGGGTAACGAAAACCTTGTGGACATTCGGAGTTCAACCTGGTCTTTGGTATTGAATTATTTCAAGTGTCTCAATGTCGTTTGGGATAATTCTTTATATCAAAATAAAGCCTTACTGAAACAGGCCAGCAATCTTCTCATGACGGCATCCCCTATCAAATCTCGATCTCAACCTTCATTGATGCTACGACTATCCGTCATGCTACCCTCGCATGGACTGTCCTTTTTCATAAACGAGCAAGGGGATCTCGAGTCATCTGATTTCAAGGACATGGTGTATGACACGAACCAACAAGTCGAGACATTGTCCGGAATAGAGCAACTCTTTGTTTTATGCCAGAAAGCTGACCCGGACCTTCCGAGAGGACTTCTTCACAGACGTATCCTTGTACCAGATGGCATTCCCGTGACAAGCTACAGTGATTCGGGTGTTTCAGTCCGATTCAATGAAGGCAGGGAACGCTTTGATGAACCGACATATCATATCTATGACTTGGATGCCGAACTGGGTTGCCTGACAGGAAACGGGAGCCTGAAAGGCACGAGACAGCTGGCATATATGTATGCCAAAACAAATCTGGATGGCCCAGATCCATTTACTGGCAAAACGGGTCGTGAAGTAGCTGTTTCTCTCTTGCGTTCTGGCGGGTGTCGCTCGATCGCAAAATTTAGATCCTTGGAGAAGATAAATTCCTGGATTTCAGCATATGCTGATGTCGATATGGCGCACAGGGAAATTCAAGAGAGGTATTACTGGAAAAAGAAAAGTCTGTATATGCTTGTTCCAACAGACTCTGCTATGTGCTTGACTAACATAAGCGCAGAAGTTCCGGGATCCCCCAAAGCTCCACCAATTAGTACCCTGCGAACAGAATTCTCACAGATTACTCTTTTTCAGGTGTTTTCCGATCGGCCAGCACCAGTACTACCCCCTCGCAATAATTTGCCTCGTGTTATCCACAGGATCAAATCAGATTGTATTTCTGGATTGAACAGGTTATTTCGCTCTCTTGAGATGAACAAGCTCTGCTCCTCCTTTCATCAGAAATACATCGCCCGTCTCAATGCCAGTGCACTCCACGAGAATTCTCACGTGACCTACACACTGTCGGGAAAAGATCGAACCGATGTACTCAAAAAACACTACGTTAGGTGCAGAGCCAGCTATTTCGAAGCCCTGGAAACTTTAAAGGAGAGGTTGTGTCCAAACAACGATCCACATGAACAACAATGGCCACCGATTACAGGAGACAACCTCTTACGGTGCCTCGCATCTACATCAGTGCAAAATCTCCTCGATCCGTGGAAGAGATGTTTAGTTTCCTTGGCTTTACTCCTTCTGGACGTTCAACGTGCCCGGAGGTTGCTACGGTTTGCTCTGGACGGTCAAGAAGAAGAATTTTGCAAGGAATTAGAGAACGAGGGATGCGACGGGTGGAACCCAGAAGACTATCCTGATTGGCTCTTAATCCAGGTACGCCTTTCTTAATCATGCTGTTATTCTTGCCAAAATTTTGCTTGGCAAAATTAGATTCAAGGAAATTTTTTGATTCGTCCCAGCCAGGCAGAGGTAGCGATGGAAATGATATCACCAAAATCAGGGCGAAACACCGTAATACAGGTGAACATGGGCGAGGGAAAATCGTCCGTGATAATCCCGATCGTTGCTGCTGTTCTTGCCGATGGAAATCAGCTTGTTCGTGTCGTTGTCCCGAAAGCATTGACAGTTCAGATGTTCGACTTGCTCGTTTGCCGTCTTGGTGGGCTTGTTAACCGGCCAGTATACCACTTACCCTTCTCCCGCACCCCCGAACACGAAGATTTTGGCCGGAGGATCAATCTTCGGATGAACGACATGCAGCAGCTCTTATCCCAATGTATGGCCGAGCGAGGACTTCTACTTGTGCAGCCTGAACATATTCTGTCTCTCCAGCTGATGTGTATGGAAGAGCAAATACTCAATGGGAAACTTCTAGCCGAGTCATCATCCAATATTCAAGCGTCACTTTTCAGGCACGTCAGGTCATCTTTATTGCAGAAATTGGTGGGTAAGACGTCACTCTGGCTCAACCAGTCGATCAATGATGTGGGGAAAAATCGCGACGAGTGCAGTCCGGGTAACCATGGTCCCCCAAACAACTGGATGAGCCTCCAGAAATGGATGGATTCACACGTTCGGGATATCCTTGACGAGAGCGACGAGATCCTTCATTCCAGGCTTCAATTGATGTACACGATTGGCCCCGCGCAACACATGGAGGGTTTTCCTGACCGATGGACAATTACGCAACAAGTTCTTCGACTCGTGAACGAATGTGCTCGTGCACTTGCGAAAAATTTTCCTGGCTCTTTTCAAATCGAAAGTGGATCGCCGGGCTCGTTTCCATTTATTAGCTCTGCAACAGGCTTTGACATCGGACAACGATTAAAACCATTGGTCATTGAGTATGTGATGACAGGACGAATTCGCAACCTCGACTTTCACGGTCTCTCTCAGGGATTGCGAGATGCGATTTGCAGCTTCATATCTGATGAAGACATACTCCCCGATACGGTCAAAAGAGTACAGGAATACGCGAAATATTCTGATCAAGCTTGCACGTGGAGTGCATTGCTGCTCCTTCGCGGCATCCTGGCATCCAATATTCTCTTGTTTGCACTGGTGGAACGTAGATGGCGCGTCGACTACGGCCTTCCATCACTACCGAGCCGCTACGGAATGTCCACGGATCTTGCTGTCCCATATCGAGCGAAAGACCTACCAGCGCCCAACACGCATTTTGGCCATCCAGACATCACCATCATTCTAACCTGTTTATCCTACTACTATTCCGGTCTCAGTGAAAGGAAGCTGAAGACTTCTTTCGAAATTCTCCTGGACCAGGATGACCCGTATACCGAATACGCACTTTGGGTTAAAGATCACAATGACGACACGCTGCCGCAGTCACTCCAGACCCTCGGCAAGATCAACTTAAAGTCATCGGAACAATGGGACAATGTGTTATACCCATTGTTTTCTCGTAACCAGGCCGCCGTGGACCTTTACCTTTCCCGGGTAGTGTTCCCGAAAGAAGCGAAGGAATTTCCTTTCAAACTTTGCGCTTCTAACTGGGACTTGGCTAGAAAACGGGAAAAGGTGCTCAAAGGTATGCTCCGTTGGTTTCTGTTGCGTTCGGTCGGCGATCGCTGAACCAGATGACAGGTTTCTCGGGAACCGACGATTGTCGATGGCTGTTACCAATGTCTGTTGATCAACATGATCTAGATCATCAGCGGGGGACTAGTGCGAGAGTCCTTGAGTATCTTCTACGGCCAGAGAATGACTTCTACATAACAACTACCGGTGAGAATGGCGAACGATGGACAACAAATGAACTCCTCCAGGTGGTGGCAAAACAACAGCCTGAAATCCGTGTGTTTTTGGATGTTGGCGCACAGATCCTTGAATCTTCCAATCATTGCATGGCTAAAGCGCGGCTTGATATTGTTGTCGATGCCGCTGGTGCCATCTATTTCAATGACCGAGATGAACTGATGGTACTCATGCGAAATGGGGAGTCAATACCTATGATGCCATCATCGCTTTCTCAGCAATTGGGGCATTGTGTCGTTTACCTGGATCATGCCCACACGAGGGGTACCGACTTCAAACTGCCTATTGGCTCACGCGCAGCCGTTACATTGGGTCCAAGGCTCACAAAAGATCGTCTTGTACAAGGTTTGGATTTCGGATTGCGATTGGATAACTCAACGCTCACAAAATTAAACGTTAGGTTGCATGCGGATGCGCAAGCTCGGACGGGGCCACTCGGTCATGTTCTTCGCACCATCAGAGGTTGACATGAACATCCGCACCCTACTGAAAAAGGGTCCGAACACCCAGATCACTGCCACCGACATTGTATCCTGGGCGATACATGAAACCTGGACGGACATTCAGCAGTGGGCTCCATATTGGGCGCAGCATGGTATGGATTATAGGTCAAGAGAGGATGCATGGACCCGTTTCTGTAACAAAGAGATCACTTCGAAGCAGCTCTCTGATGTATGGCTGCAGCCAGCAACTAAATCGCTGGAAGATCTCTATGCACCCTGGCAAAGTAAAAAAGGGCTTACAGGGCTGGATCCTGATATACAGCAACGCTGCAAAGACCTTGGGTTGATGTCTCTTTCGTGCATACAAACAGAAGAACAAGAACGGGAGGTAAACCGGGAGCGAGAGCGCGAGAGGGAGGAGGAGCTTCTTCCGAAGGCACAACCCGCAGAACATTTTCTTCATCCAGATGTCGTGGCATTCGTGAAGACTGGAATTCTTCCTGTATTGCATTCTCACAGCGCCTTTCGTCCCATTTTCACTACCCTTGAAAAGAGCTCTGCGGCTACTTCAGAAGCGGACGTTTGGAGTCCATCTATCTTGGCAACGGCAGACTTTTGCGATACGATCAGACCCGATTCTACCAAAGGGACCATAGATCAGTATCTGCGTCCTGTTCAATGGGTCGTGTCTTCTAAAAGGGATCAAGTCCTCGTTCTGATGAGCCCATTCGAAGTCAATAAGTTGATACAAGAGATCAAGGCGAGCGAAGATATTCACCTTCACATGTATGCACCTCGTACATCCCAGCGCATGAAACCATCAGACGATCTTAAATTGTACACCATCCCTCCCCTACCCTTGGATTGGCGCCCACCTTGGGAATTGATCGACCAGCTAAACTTATTCGCTGGGCAGCTGTATCTCAGGGATTATCAGTCGTACTTGCGACTTTGTCGTTTTCTTCAAGTGCCCACTGGAGAGTCACCAGACGATGCAGTCGTACGGCGGAATCTGTTCAAGATCCCAGGGAGTTTTAAAGATGAGGAAATTACGTTCTCGGACTCGCCGTTGCATTCAGTCATGGCGCTTCTTGCGATTCGAAGAAGAGGAAGGCCGTTATCGCACACGCACATGGGCAAAATTCTTTACGGACAACTGCTAAGGGAACAAGACTTTGATGAGTTGCGATTAGTCGTGCCTCGGCGCTCCGATATCATGTATGAGAAGGAAACACCATATAATTTTGAAGCCACGCCTACATCGCCTATGGACTTGGATCCACCGGAGTCGCTTCCCTCGTATAAGCGAAAGCTGGAAATGATTGAAACATCTGGAACTTCAGAGCCCCAGTCAAAACGAGAACGTTCTGATCGCTAGTCGATTTCTTGTTGGTTCTTTTTTTTTTTCTCTTTTTGGAGCACTTTTCCCTTTGATATCGTGGAGCTTCATAGTGTTTGAATCCTGAATACATATGTCAATACCGAAGAGTCCATCGAACGGCATAATTGTTACATTAAATCAGTTTTTCTAGAAATGAAATCATTGACATTATGTCTGCCAGAATTCAGCGATACCGGTCCAGGCTACTCAGTAGTGCCGTGACGTGTTCACAGGTGTAACCATGGCAGGTCGAGTGCTTGAGCATCAATCCGCGTCGTTGACACATTCGGTGGCTCGATGGCACACGTTCCGCACGTGCATATGGCTAGTACGAATCATGCGATGTACGGCAGTTGTGGGCGAGCAGGCTAGCGAGTTTTCGAAACGAGGCTTCTCCTGGAAGAAAAAAAGACCTTTGGAACCCGAGTTGCGTTTCAAGAGCAGAGATGGCAGCGGCTGAGGAGCCTAGAGCTAGCCATGGACGGGTTGTTTGGTGACCAGAAATTCAGTGAGCGGTGCATGACTAGGAACGCACGTGCTGATTTTGCAAATGACTTTGTAGGGAAACGCACGGCGATCACCATCTCAACATCACCACAGAAAAAGATCCTGGAACACGTTCGTGTCCGAATTCTTGGAGCCTTCGTAAAGTAAGCATGGCCAGGGCCTGTGGCACGTTTTACTTTTCAGTGGCGAACTCGATCCACGTAATAAGGAAACGACGACGGTGACACGAGGCCGTTTTACTGTAAGTACTACATAAAACATCAAATTTCACTGCTTTTTAATTGCTATGCGGACCTCCCAAGTACCTTTAGGAGATCGGTGACTGCTGCGGTGTTTCAAGGAAGCAAATGCGGTCGTTTTTGCATCCCTGCATAATTTATCGTCCCCACCCCAAATTTCCGTCACCTCGTGCGATTGCGCCATTCGTAGCCAATACACCCATCCTGATCCACACCGTTACCACGGTCGCTTCAAGTTTTCCCTGGCGTCGCGTTGGGCCAAGAGGTCCCCAGTGTTTCCCAGTGGCAGGTGTCATGTCGCACAGCGCGTTAGCACGCATGATGGCACGACTTTTCGCCATTGGTGAAGCGGCTGGAGTAGTTTTCCAGCCGAGATCACGAGAGAATTTTTTCATCTTGCGCGATTGTCAGGATTTATTTACTTTCCCACCCCTAACCTTCCGGATATGGGGTCTCCTATATAAGGTATCTGCGATACCCAGTGTC